>CM040826.1:37921688-37926688 GCA_022828995.1 Vimba vimba
TCCATCAACTGTCTGGTTACCCATATTCTTCTAAATATCTTCTTTTTGTGTTCAGGAGAACAAAGAAACTCACACACGTTTGGAACAACTTGAGGGAGAGTAAAGGATGACAGATTTTTCATTTTAAAGGGGTGGTATAATGCCCTTATTTTGTAAAATAAGTCTCTGATGTCCCCAGAGTGTGTATGTGAAGTTTTAGCTCAAAATACCCCACAGATATTTTTATATAGCATGTTAAAATTGTCACTTTTTGAGGGTGAGCAAAAACACACCTTTTTGTTTCTGTTCCTTTAAATGCAAATGAGCTGCAGCTCCCGGCACAGGGGGCGGAGCTTCAAGAGCTTGTGTTCTTTTACCTCACACACACACACGCACTGAACATTTCACAAACTTTTAGTCTTTTATGTTCAAACCGGAGTCAGACAATGATGGAGAGACTCAAGAAGAAGTGACAACATGTAGAAGCAACAGGACATTTCTGAATGGTTAGTTGATGAATTTATGTAGCTTATGTGTAGTTATCTTCTAGTCATTGATTAGCATATTCTGTCTTGATAATCTATAAATCGTGTTCAGGGGGCGGGGTTTATGTAAATTCTAGGGTTGGTGATGTCACTAACCCGGGAGGAATGTGGTGTAGTCTCTACCAGCCGTTTGTTGTAGTCCCTAAAAAGCGATTTCTTTAAAAGCAAATATCTCCCTTTGCTCTGAACTTTGAGCGTTGTAACTTTGCAGATGTTGTTTATGATCAAACAGCAACATTACACACTAACTAAAGTTAGAAAAGTCAAATCATAATCAACCGCCCCTTTAAGACCCTCTTTAGGATAAAAATCTGAATATATCAAGTTGCACTGAATTTAGAAGATTTCTCAATAATTGCTTTTTGACATTGTGCAGTTCTCTATCGACTCTTCTCAAACGGCTGCTGAACCCTCAGAAGTGTGTGCTGCCATGCTAACGGATGGCTTTCTCCAGTGATCTTACACACGCAGGGTCGCTCTGCTGTAACACAACACTACAGGACTGTTTTACAGCAACACCGTGTCCTGAACAACTCTTAAGTGTCAACTGCTGTTCCTGTCCTACTGAAAGTGGAAATGCTGCACTTGGCTTACAAGCAAATCAACCAATGGCTCAATCTGAAAATGCTTTATGTAACTTGAGCTCAGAGTTTACATATATTTTACATCTTACCAATATGCGTATGATTATTTATGGCACATGTCTTATGAACTAGTCAGTGAGTGGAGAGGAAAACTCTTCTGATATGTCAGCTTACTTTTTAAAAAGAACAATTATGAGAATTATGCTTCTGCACTTAAAGGGGTGGTAACTTTAGTTAGTGTGTAATGTTGCTGTCTGAGCATAAACAACATCTGCAAAGTTACAACACTCAAAGTTCAGAGCAAAGGGAGATATTTGCTTTTAAAGAAATCGCTTTTTAAGGACTACAACAAACGGCTGGTAGAGACTACACCACATTCCTCCCGGGTTAGTGACATCACCAACCCTAGAATTTACATAAACCCCGCCCCCATAAATTCATCAACTAACCATTCAGAAATGTCCAGTTGCTTCTACATGTTGTCACTTCTTCTTGAGTCTCTCCATCTTTGTCTGACTCCGGTTTGAACATAAAAGACTAATAAAATTTTCAGTGCGTGTGTGTGTGAGGTAAAAGGACACAAGCTCTTGAAGCTCCGCCCCCTGTGCCGGGAGCAGAAGCTCATTTGCATTTAAAGGAACAGACACAAAAACTGACCCTCAAAAAGTGACAATTTTAACATGCTATATAAAAATATCTGTGTGGTATTTTGAGCTAAAACTTCACACACACACACTCTGGGGACATCAGAGACTTATTTTACATCTTGTGAAAAGGTCATTATACTGTACCACCCCTTTAAGTCTTGTTTGTAATACATGTAATGCACATGAATTTGTGAATCTTCATGCAACATTTAGGCTTAAACAGAACGTTCGGAATAGGGCTGCACGATTTGGGGAAAATGTCAAATTGCGATAATTGAGGTCAATATTGCGATATGCGATATAATAAACAAATAGTTTCATGAGTCAACTTGCTTGGTTCTCAAGGAAAATAAATGCACACACAGATTAGTGATAATCAGCCTAAAGAAAAAAGTTCGTTAGTCAAGAGCAGTGAGTGTTTTTCTCTGTTCCCTTTGTTCTTTGATTAACTTTAGCGACAGATTTTTTTTGTTATTGCATTTTAACAAGAACAAAACATAATTTACATACAAGAGTACATATTACCATACATGTCAGGGGTAAAGAAAAATAATAATAAAAAAAATAGAAAAATAAAAAAGAATAACTTTAGCGACAGATATAATTAGTGGCTACTGTGTACTGTCCCTTTAAGGCCAGCCGCTGTCAGAGACGCGGATCTCACACGCGCCTCATTCTTTCACGAGTCATCACAACTCTTCACGTTCATCATAATACTACTCTTATGTTATGAAGACACTCGACAAAAAGACATTTTGGCATAATTGTGTGTGTTATTGTTCGTTCAAGCTCGAAAGAGAACTGTATTCTGTCATGCTGTTTTGTGCGCACGCACGATATTAGCGCGAGTCTTTCTGTCTGTCACAGTCACAGGCAGCGCGTTCATTTTGGCATAGTGCTACATGTGTGTTGTTCGTTCTACCGCGAAAGAGAACTTGATACTGGCACGCGTCTATCTGTGTGTGTGTGTCAGGAGGACATTCACAGGCAGCTCGTTCTTTTATGTCTTATCGCGCACGAATGGTTTAAAAGCATTTGCATTAATAAGTGTGTTAACAGCGCTAATTTGTTTATTTAATATAAAATCGCAGCATTTTGCGTCATATAATCGCGTAGGCTGGACATCGCGATTGCGATTGCGATACGATTAATCGTGCAGCACTAGTTCGGAATATAAAATCAGACAGGATTCATTCCAACAAGCATGTAAACATACATAGTGACTCACAGCCAATTGGAGCACGTAGTCATGTGACTTTTTCCTGGTTAATGATTGGACATTGAGGGTGATCTTATATAGATCTCACGGTCGTATAACAAACAATAACGATCTTTCATATTTTGAACAAGCCTATGAACTGATCTATTCAACTTAAAAAACAGTATTGCATTAAACAATCAGTTGTCAAAATAGTCATTAAACCCAGAGTTAAACGTTAAAACACTGCGTAGTCTTCACTGTATTATCACTTATTAAAGCTACTAAAGTTATTCAGTCGAGAGCAGCGAGTGATTTTGTCTTCAGTTTAACATTAATGACAGACAGCAGCAGGTTTGTGTTTAATGCACGGGTCTAATATAATGATACACATCCGATTTCTTTCCCAACTGTTCATTCACTGAAGACACAATAGACTGTTTAATGTAAATACTCGCAAAGACGGACGTTTTGACATATTTTTGCGTGTGTTTAAGCTTAAACCCCAAGTACACTTCGCAGCGTGACACAGAGAGCGAGTGGAAATCAGTCTCTCTCGCAGTTTAATGCGCTTTTAATAACTCCAGGGACATAAAACATCACGATCTCTGCGATTCGCTTGAAGGAAGTTTGTGTGCGTCTTCAAGATCACGATATAAAATCGTCAGATCATCCACCCCTAAAATACAGGTATACACACCACACACACACACACACGATACAATAAAACTTCCCTTTTGTGTGAGCTGTGTGTGTGTGAATGCATAAATGTCCTCATGTTGAATTGGTGTTGTTTGTTTAAGTGTTATTGGTGAGAGATGTCACTCTGTTCGTGAACTCTGTGACACGGGGAGGTCGTGTGAACAAATCTTGTTTACGGTGTGTCACCATGTGAGAGCTGGTGTTTGTGTGTGTGTGTGTGTGTGTGTGTGTGTGTGTGTGTGTGTGTGTGTGTGTGTGTGTGTGTGTGTGTGTCTGTGAGAGAGGGACAGATCAGAGATGAGGCATAAATCAAACACACTTCCACCTAACCAAGGTTATGAGGCCACAACACACACACACAAATCAATGATTTCATTACTGACGTTTAATCACACACAGAAAAATGGAGAACATGAGGAAATGTGAAGAGAGATTTAATAGATAGATAGATCTTGAGTCTCTCCCTCCCTCTCTCTCTCTCTCTCCCTTTCTCTCTCTCTCTCTCTCTCACACACACTCCCTCTCTCCCTCCCTCCCTCTCTCTCTCCCTCCCTCCCTCTCTCTCTCCCTCCCTCCCTCTCTCTCCCTCCCTCTCTCTCTCCCTCCCTCCCTCTCTCTCTCTCTCCCTCCCTCTCTCTCTCCCTCTCTCTCTCTCTCTCCCTCTCTCTCTCTCTCCCTCCCTCCCTCTCTCTCTCCCTCCCTCCCTCTCTCTCTCCCTCCCTCCCTCCCTCCCTCTCTCTCTCCCTCCCTCCCTCCCTCCCTCCCTCCCTCTCTCTCTCTCCCTCCCTCCCTCTCTCTCTCTCTCCCTCCCTCCCTCTCTCTCTCTCTCCCTCCCTCCCTCTCTCTCTCTCTCTCTCCCTCTCTCCCTTTCTCTCCCTCTCTCTCTCTCTCTCTCTCTTTCTCTCTCTCTCTCTCTCTCTCTCTCTACACTGCCACCTGCTGTTAGAACAAACACCATATCAAACACTCAAATATCTCTACAAAACACAAGCCGTGTTTCCATTACCCTTCAAATTGAAATTAAAATACGCCCAATGGAAACACGTAATTTTCGCAAAAACTCCCATTTATTGCAAATAAGTTTTTGCGCTCGCATGAGGTGCTTTTCAGGCAATTCGAAAAAGAAATATTTCGCAAAACTGCAATGGAAACAGTTTTTGCACATTTATAAGACAAAATAATTACAGGAATAATGGATTCTAAACCTCAAATAAATGCCACAATCAAGACCTCGAAGCAGATCTGAGGGAGAAACACCCAGAAACTCTTCATATGAGCCGCTCTCAAGCATAAGGGTCGTTCCTCACCATTAATGCTTGGATAACACACATACGTCTCCTTCCAT
>CM040826.1:37931688-38045570 GCA_022828995.1 Vimba vimba
GCAACTATTCATATTAACCATATTCATGCTATATATGCACCAGAGAAACTTCTGTTTTTGCGGTATCTCTGTATGTTTCCATGGCATCGCTGTCGAGTAGTAAATGTGGATTTACAGTAGAGCACTGTAATGTTTGAAGCGGATGTCATAAATGTCAGTAGACCGGGAAGATTTTAAAATGTCAAATTTTTCATTGATAAATCCGTAAGATCTTCCCTTCATGCTGTGGAAATACACACCAGAGGAGTGCGGCGCTGAAAAGGGGCGGAGCTACAGAAGGTCATTAACCATCATGAACTTCATATTCAAAATGTCGTACCAACTCAGTGCATTTTCAGATGCACAGGATCTCACAGACACTGACGGTAGAAGAAGAGAGTTTAGACTAATGTGCATGAGCACGCAACATGTACTTTCATTGAGTTAAACATGTAATTTGGACACATTATCTACGTTATTGTTGAATGTGTGAGGCATCCACAGTTATTTAATCTGCACAAAGACAGTCTGTTAGGCCGCTTGTTGTTGCATACTACTATTTTATCATATTTTATCAGTTTATTTTCATAATCATAAACACACTAGTTTGTAAAGTCCCCATGAAATTATTATTTATTTATTTTTTTTAGATTCGTGAGTCTGACACGTTCACAGAAAAGTTTATTTATATGGAAAAAAATTGTTTTTTTTGGAATTATTAAAATATTTTGACACTATGAAAAAAAAAAGGGTTATTTTAAGAACTGATCACTGGAAGATTCTTTGGGAAACGTAAAACAGATCTTTTTCGAAAAGAAAAGAAAAAAAAAAACTTATATTTTTAAGAGTTTCCATGAATGTTGAATGTTCTTCATGGATCCAGATGCCAATAAACTTCCATGTTAAAAATATAATGTGGACAGAATTCAGCAACTCATGAAACGAGCTTGAACGCATCTTCGTTCACACACACACACACTCGCCGCCACACCAATGAACTGACTTGCAAAAGTCAGTGGAAAAAAAAAAGAGTTCTGAGAAAAGATCCTGCAGATTTTGTTTGCATGCTTGATATTTTGCACTTAATCAAACCTTTTTGAGTGTGACTTACACTCTTACAAATAAAACGATCTAAAATGGTTGCATAAGAATCATTTTTGTTCTCTTTCAAGTAAACAGTTTAAGAATAACCATCAAGAACAACCTTTTTCCACTATAAAGAATAGATTCCCTCATGTTATGATTCGATATCAATGCTCACGATACGATATTACTGCGATACTCCAAGATATATGGTAAAAGGTTATGAACTGTTGATTAAAATGCTAAATTTAGTGTTACATTGTGTGTGTAAATGAATGTCTTGGACTTGATGCTGAAACCCAATGAACCGACAATAGAGACGCCAGAATAACAATATTCATGATTCTGAAAATACTGAAATATTGTAGATGAATATGTTTGAACTCTGTCACTGACTAGATATATTTACAATAATATCGGCCACTTTTACTGGTAACAAAAGACATTTGGCATTATCATTCCCTCATTGCATTATTATACATCATATTCATCATTATATATAGTAGTTTAATGTAGTACTGACACTAAAACCCTGAAAACTTGATTTTTTTCACACAATTTTAATTTTGGGTGAACTATCCGCAATACATATTGTTGCATTTTTATATTGCGATATATCGTTACACCCCTAATAAAGAACCTTTTGTGCGATGGATGTTAAAGGTTCTTCACGGAACCATCGATTCCAATAAAGACCCTTTGTTTTTAAGAGTGTGTGTGTGTGTATGGGTTTCGGGGCCGCTGTATTTACCTCACACACCAACAGCATCATATATATCGCATTTAAAGGACACTGATGACCCAAATGCATTTATTAGACCTGAATATGGGCCATAAAACACAGCAACATCACACACACACACACAGGTGCAGTAAATACTGAGAGTTATTTAATGCTACGGCACATCTTGACCCTCATGCTGAGCTGAAAATCCCGACTTTTGTTCCCGGTCAGAAATGACTGGCCTATAAAAACCGGCTCTTGTTAATGGATTCAGATCTGTTCATCAACTTGTTTAGTTTGTATTAGCACAGGTTTCGGCGCTGATTGATCGTCTAGGCCTCACGATCTGAGCTTATGCACCTCAGTTTCACCTCTAAAAGTGCATAAGCCTTTGGCGCATTTCAAACGGTTCCGTAAACGTCGAAGGTTCTAAATGGAACTGTATGGATTCTATATGGATTCCAATGTAGAAGCCTTTTTATTTTGAAGGGAATTTTCCTTCTGAGCGTTCGGGTGCAGTAAAGTGAGAGCGCGTCCTGAATGTTGATGACTTCAATGCATGAGCATCATCAACACACACTTATTCCATACACAATATCCCTTACAGTTAATAATCTGATGTTTACAATCACGGCTTCTGCTGATACACACCCAAATGCTCACAAAAACGCCGCGCATGATGATGCAGACAGGTGTTTCATCATGTAAAGGAACTCAATGCATCACACACACACACACACACACATGCAGAGGACTGTGATGAATGTGATGTGGAGGAAGACCACCCGAACATGCAAGAGGCTTTTCTGCTGCATCAGGATGTTTGGCACTGAAAGCATTTGCAGATACATCACACACACACACACGCTTGGCATCTGATAAGCATCACACATGAACACACACACACCCCACCCAGACCCCGTCAGGACAGCAGACCTGAGTACCGCAGTCTACACAAACACACACTTACAGACATGCACACACACAGTAACACACACACACATGACGTCAGTCGCTCACCGGCGCTCTTGTCTTTGCTCTCCATCTCCCGTTGCGCTGCTGTCGGTCACGGAGGATGAAGAAGCTGAAGAAGAAGATGCTGAAGATGAGGAAGACTGCGTCGGTCCTGGCTCGCGCTACAGCGGCGCACGGGGGCGCGACTCTCACGTGAGAGCAGCTGTCAGTCACTTCACGCGCGGTCCGGTGCTGAGTGAGGCGACGGCGGAATCACGGAATCGCGGGTGTGGCGGACGGTGTTTGTTGATGCTGGAGCGGGAGCGTGCGCGTGCGTGTGACCGGTGCTCGTTCCGCGCGCCGTTAACGGGAGCTGCCGCAAGCTCCGCCGCTATCAGACACACGGGCGTGACGTCACAGCAGGTGTCATGTGACACCTCAGCCTTGCCCAGCTTTCAACTGTGCTTTGAAAATGTGTTGTTTTGTTTTTTTCCTCTTCTTATAAGGAATGTTACTTAATTAATCTGCTTCTTCTTTTAGGTAAATTATAGTCATGAATGTAAATTTGACGGAAACAAGCCTTTGTTTTTACTTTTAAGATCAGAAATTCAACAATAGCCTATACCCTAACAATATTGGGTTTGAAAAATAAGAAAGCTGCAAAGTGTGTTTCAATCTGTAAACATTTTCACATTTTTGTTTAACTTTTAAGTTTTGTAACTGTTTCTTTATATATTTGGATCTTTTTTTTTTCTTTTTCTTTTTACTCAGTGTACTGTAATTCTTTAAAATCAATAAATTAAAATAAAATAAACGGAGCCTGATGTGATCCTCTGGTCAATCATCCTTACCATGGTACAAAGATGGTTTCAGATATGATCATATCAAATCATATAGATCAATGAAATCTCATTTTCAATCGATTTACTGAATCATTAACAACAGTTAACAACTGGGAACAGTTGTTTTTACATGATTGTCAATCAGTTTATTAAATAATTGTCGACATTAGTGTTTTTTTCTGTTATATTTTTCAAATTCAAATTATAATAAAAATAATTAGGCCATAATATCTTTATTTGTGTAGCACCAATATAGCATACTTTTAAAGTAAATAAAACCTATAAAATAAGAAAATTAAATATAAAAAAGTAGGTCCATAAAACAGCAAAACCAGAAATGAAACATTTGTGGGTTTTTTATATATATTTTTTTATTAAGGGTGTATTATGGTTTTTAATTTCCATGAGAATTGAAAATAAAAGCAAAATCCACTGAAAGGCTCTTTGGGAACCCAATATGGGCCTTTTGTCGCTTCGGAGGAAGAACCAGAGATGGGCATAAATACATGAAAACGTATTTAAAATAAAAAAGAAATATCAGTTGAAATGTATAAAAATAAAATACCAAAATATTGTGCAGAAATTTTTGTATTTTGAAAATACACAAAATATACAGTGAGGAAAATAAGTATTTGAACACCCTGCTATTTTGCAAGTTCTCCCACTTAGAAATAATGGAGGGGTCTGAAATTGTCATCGTAGGTGCATGTCCACTGTGACAGACATAATCTAAAAAAAAAAAATCCAGAAATCACAATGTATGATTTTTTAACTATTTATTTGTATGATAAAGCTGCAAATAAGTATTTGAACACCTGAGAAAATCAATGCTAATATTTGGTACAGTAGCCTTTGTTTGCAATTACAGAGGTCAAACGTTTCCTGTAGTTTTTCACCAGGTTTGCACACACTGCAGGAGGGATTTTGGCCCACTCCTCCACACAGATCTTCTCTAGATCAGTCAGGTTTCTGGGCTGTCGCTGAGAAACACGGAGTTTGAGCTCCCTCCAAAGATTCTCTATTGGGTTTAGGTCTGGAGACTGGCTAGGCCACGCCAGAACCTTGATATGCTTCTTACAGAGCCACTCCTTGGTTATCCTGGCTGTGTGCTTCGGGTCATTGTCATGCTGGAAGACCCAGCCTCGACCCATCTTCAATGCTCTAACTGAGGGAAGGAGGTTGTTCCCCAAAATCTCGCAATACATGGCCCCGGTCATCCTCTCCTTAATACAGTGCAGTCGCCCTGTCCCATGTGCAGAAAAACACCCCCAAAGCATGATGCTACCACCCCCATGCTTCACAGTAGGGATGGTGTTCTTGGGATGGTACTCATCATTCTTCTTCTTCCAAACACGTTTAGTGGAATTATGACCAAAAAGTTCTATTTTGGTCTCATCTGACCACATGACTTTCTCCCATGACTCCTCTGGATCATCCAAATGGTCATTGGCAAACTTAAGACGGGCCTTGACATGTGCTGGTTTAAGCAGGGGAACCTTCTGTGCCATGCATGATTTCAAACCATGACGTCTTAGTGTATTACCAACAGTAACCTTGGAAACGGTGGTCCCAGCTCTTTTCAGGTCATTGACCAGCTCCTCCTGTGTAGTTCTGGGCTGATTTCTCACCTTTCTTAGGATCATTGAGACCCCACGAGGTGAGATCTTGCATGGAGCCCCAGTCCGAGGGAGATTGACAGTCATGTTTAGCTTCTTCCATTTTCTAATGATTGCTCCAACAGTGGACCTTTTTTCACCAAGCTGCTTGGCAATTTCCCCGTAGCCCTTTCCAGCCTTGTGGAGGTGTACAATTTTGTCTCTAGTGTCTTTGGACAGCTCTTTGGTCTTGGCCATGTTAGTAGTTGGATTCTTACTGATTGTATGGGGTGGACAGGTGTCTTTATGCAGCTAACGACCTCAAACAGGTGCATCTAATTTAGGATAATAAATGGAGCGGAGGTGGACATTTTAAAGGCAGACTAACAGGTCTTTGAGGGTCAGAATTCTAGCTGATAGACAGGTGTTCAAATACTTATTTGCAGCTGTATCATACAAATAAATAGTTAAAAAATCATACATTGTGATTTCTGGATTTTTTTTTTAGATTATGTCTCTCACAGTGGACATGCACCTACGATGACAATTTCAGACCCATCCATGATTTCCAAGTGGGAGAACTTGAAAATAGCAGGGTGTTCAAATACTTATTTTCCTCACTGTATGTGAAATGGGCCGTTCAGTGAAGTATCAGGATAGGCTGAAATCTGGATCTATTCTGAATGCAAAGAACATTTTGGTCTGTACAACTGCTTATAAACTTTTGTTTTCATTTCACCTCTACCACCAACTATTCACAGACTGGGTTTAAGGTCATTTCTATACTTATTTCTGTCTCGGTTACACTATAACCTACTTGTGGTGAATACCACTAAATAAATCACATGTGAAACTGTGGGAACTTTTCCTGCTATATAGCAAGGAGTCGGGAAGGGCAATATGACCAAAATCTTATCACTGTAAAACCTAACGCTCAAAATAATTAATTGGTTTGAGTAGGACAAACTTAAATTAAACTAATTAGTTCAGTCAAATTAACTTTCATGAGTATTTAGCACTTTCTTTTTCTGTCAAGTTCACAAAACTGATATATTTTAAGTAAACTGGGCCCGGTTTCCCAAAGCGTTCTTATCTCTAAGTAGTTCTTAACCTATTCCTTAACCTCTCTCTTAACCTTATGGGACGGTTCCCGAAACGTTCGTACACTAAGTATATCTTCTGTAAGTCACACTTTCGTAAGGTTGGTCTGGACCACTCTTAGCTTTACCTTATCACTGTTGCAGGGCTATACGAATATAATTGAAGTTTTAATACACCCAGACAGTGTTCAATAAGGCTAATTCAAGTGTTTTCATGCAAAGAATAAAATTGCCATTACACTGATTGTTGTTAGATTTTTAATTATATTATTATACAATATTATTAATTTAATTAAAACGCTCTTTTAAAGGCCAGTGAAAGCATAGGCTACTGTCAGTTAAGTCCTATTCGGACGCTAATATTGTTTCTCATGGGCTCGTCTGGTATTTTAAACATTTATAGGGGTGAGTCTGTGAGCCGTCCGAATCCATAATATCAGTGTTTTTTCTCACCCAATCCGCGTAAAAATCCCTGGCCAAATTAGTACCTTCTGTTTTTTGACAAACAGGTCGTGTGGGAATTTAATTGCCGTCTGAATCCACATCTCTGAGTTTACAAGAGATTCAAAATTCACGGTTTAAATCCTTTTTGATCACTGCCGAGCACCGTACGCAAGATGTAAACTTTTATTACTGAAATGCTGGAAAGTATTTACAAGAACAATATTTCATCGCAGCTCCACCTCAGCGAACAAAAATGGGAAAGAGAAGAAGGCACGTACATTTTTGAAATGGTTATTATGGCAGCAATATATGATACAATTTTAAAATATGTAGGCTAGGCTATTATAGTTTGGATTATTTTTTATAATATCCAATAATCATAATAAATTGCAATTTCAACTATTTCTGAAGTGCTTCATTTATAAAGAACACCGCTTTCTCACATAAACAGCCCCTGCACGAGAGAATGATTGATTCTCGAGCCATCGATATCAACCAATTCAGCACCATGGCCACGGACAGCGCCGGGTAACGTCGCACGTAAGAAGGTATATCTTAAGCAGCTTCCTAAGGTATGGTTCGGGGAACACACATAGGAACATAAACAACTTTGGTAAAGTATATTTTTCGAGCTCTCTTAGCGCACTAAGAGTGCGCGTTATCGGGAAACCGGGCCCTGAACGGTTTCATTGTTTTGAATTTTATGAAATTGTTTCTTTTAATTTTGTCGAACTTAAGTTAAACTGAAACTGGGCTGGGATTTCTATTTCCCAGCATGCTTTGCCCATGGCACTCGAAAGGGAGAGTAAATGCTGAAATTAAGTGTAATATAATGTTGTTGTTTTTTTGTGCAAGATTAATGTTAAGTGGGAGATTTAGTAGAAATTAATGTTTTGTTATTTAGAAGAATTTTTGTTAATGTTGATTTTAGGAGAGTTACCGTCATCATGACAAGTGGTGCACGCGGCTGGGTTTGAGAGCAAGGATGACTGTGTCTTATATTGCTGTAATCATACAGCAAGCGTTAAAACATGCTATTTTTAGCATGTTAGCATTTATTGAATAGTTTGTTATAACCAGTTAAGTTTATAATGACAAAAGTCACATTGAGGTTACATGAAAATTTTAAGTTAAATGTATGGATTAATGTACTCAAAAATTTCATGTTAAGAACAAGTAAAATGTATGAGTACAAAATAAAAATCTACAAGTTCTGCTTACTTAAACTTTGAATTTCTTAACTTAAATATTTTGAGGCAACTGATTGCCTTCGATGTATTGAGTTTTGCCAACTTATTCGGGTTTACATATGAGTCATTTTAATTTTCATATGAGTATTGTCTTTTCCCATGGAAATAAGCTTGTTACGATACCCAAATTTTAGATACCAGTGAAATTTCACTATTCTCAAAACCACAGCAAAAACTACTATAGTTTAACTAATGCAAGCAATTATTGAAGACAAGTAAACAGTCAGTAAGAACAAAGAAACAAACGAATACAAAGATACAAAAAGAGTGTCAATACTACAGAAATATTTAAAAGTAATCAAATGTAAATAAAACACTGCATAGACTTCACTATATTAATGAATTTATTTGATCAAGAGCAGTGATTTTGATGTATTTTTGTGTGTATTTGACGCGCACAGAAAGCTGTCTGTCAGTGTGTGAATACTGCATGAGTTTTTCTTTTGCGGGATATTGTACTTTTAATAACTCTTTTTAACATCAAACACGTCCCGCTGTTTATTACTCATTCGTCCATGTTTCTTTATCGCTCTATGGTGTCAATAACTCCTGTGCCCTCTAAAGCATGAGTTATTGACACTATAGAGTGATAAAGAAACATGGACGAATGGATATATTTGCAAACTGCGATATATAAACAATATAGAAAAAGTTAAATTGATTCACACCTTACATTATCACCACAATATATATCATCATATCACCCAGTCCTAGCAAACGTTTTTCCCTTGAAAAAAATGTCTTCATGCCTTAAAATATCTTGAATGTTACTCAACACTCTTGCCTCATTTTTAGTATGCGCGGTTCTATGAATATGCAAATGAGCCCCGCCTCCACTCACTCACTCAGCTCAGAGATCCACTGGTTGACGATCACACGTTGATCTGATTGGTTACAAGGTAGTTTGTGGCGTCAGAAACACCAGCGATTTCAAAGCGTGTTTTTGAGACTGTCTTTGGTTCACTGCAGTTTTAAGGAGAAAACACTCAGCAATGCTGTCGACTTATGAATTTACACATGCTTTGTCTTAAAGCACATTAAAAACACCACATAGACATAGAAACAACATTAAAAGATGGATTTTCACCACAGGGGGACTTTAAACTTTGAAAATAATAAAGTGAATCAATCAGTGTCAGATCTGAAATGACCTCAAAGAGCATCAACAAACTTCTCTCTCTCTCTCTCACACATACACACAACGCAGATGGGCAGACGGGTGCTGAGACGACAAGACACAAAAATAACTCACACAGTCGTATATATAAAACTGAGCTGGATTATTTTAGTGTTCAGCTGCTTAAGCAAAACTGAAACTCCATGCACCTTCCTCAGGTCAGCAAGATATAAGAACAGCTCTCAGCATTTACACACACAGCACTCCATCATCCCGAGCCACACTTCTATTGTACTGATAAACTTCTCAGCATTTACCTTTCTTAAAGTCTGTGCACCTGTCCTCGAGAAGCAGGGCTGAGCTCCTGGAGGAAAACCTCCATGCAAATGTTTCTCCTGCAGTGTCAGTGCTTTTAATACAGTAGTAAAAGAGCATTTAGCTGACGGCATGTGGGTTATGATCAGGGGTGGACAGTAACAAAGTACATTTACTTGAGTACTGTACGTACACTTTTTGAGTATCTGTACTTATTTTTTCTGGAAAAAATACTTACTTTAACTTCACTACATTTGAAAGACAAATATCTTACTTTTTACTCCACTACATTTCTGTCAAGGTCCTTGAGTAGAAAGTAGTAACGTCAGTCAGGGGATGCATTTTGGTTGGAAATGAAAGTCGGATTGACGTCAGAAACCGACATCAGATTGACGTCAGAAACCGACATCATATTGACGTCAGAAACCGACATCATTTTGACGTCAGAAACCGACATCAGATTGACGACAGAAACCGACATCAGATTGACGTCAGAAACCGACATCATACTGACGTCAGAAACCGACATCAGATTGACGTCAGAAACCGACATCAGATTGACGTCAGAAACCGACATCATACTGACGTCAGAAACCGACATCAGATTGACGTCAGAAACCGACATCATACTGACGTCAGAAACCGACATCAGATTGACGTCAGAAACCGACATCAGATTGACGTCAGAAACCGACATCAGATTGACGTCAGAAACCGACATCAGATTGACGTCAGAAACCGACATCAGATTGACGTCAGAAACCGACATCATATTGACGTCAGAAACCGACATCAGATTGACGTCAGAAACCGACATCATACTGACGTCAGAAACCGACATCAGATTGACGTCAGAAACCGACATCATTTTGACGTCAGAAACCGACATCAGATTGACGACAGAAACCGACATCAGATTGACGTCAGAAACCGACATCATACTGACGTCAGAAACCGACATCAGATTGACGTCAGAAACCGACATCAGATTGACGTCAGAAACCGACATCATACTGACGTCAGAAACCGACATCAGATTGACGTCAGAAACCGACATCAGATTGACGTCAGAAACCGACATCAGATTGACGTCAGAAACCGACATCATTTTGACGTCAGAAACCGACATCAGATTGACGACAGAAACCGACATCAGATTGACGTCAGAAACCGACATCATACTGACGTCAGAAACCGACATCAGATTGACGTCAGAAACCGACATCATACTGACGTCAGAAACCGACATCAGATTGACGTCAGAAACCGACATCAGATTGACGTCAGAAACCGACATCATACTGACGTCAGAAACCGACATCAGATTGACGTCAGAAACCGACATCATACTGACGTCAGAAACCGACATCAGATTGACGTCAGAAACCGACATCAGATTGACGTCAGAAACCGACATCAGATTGACGTCAGAAACCGACATCATACTGACGTCAGAAACCGACATCAGATTGACGTCAGAAACCGACATCATACTGACGTCAGAAACCGACATCAGATTGACGTCAGAAACCGACATCAGATTGACGTCAGAAACCGACATCATACTGACGTCAGAAACCGACATCAGATTGACGTCAGAAACCGACATCATACTGACGTCAGAAACCGACATCATACTGACGTCAGAAACCGACATCAGATTGACGTCAGAAACCGACATCAGATTGACGTCAGAAACCGACATCAGATTGACGACAGAAACCATCGTCTGGCTGACGTCAGAATCTGATTGATGTTGGTTTCTGACGTCAAAATGATTTTCATTTTCAACCACAATACAACGTCTGTCCAACGTTGGAGATTAACGTCAATCTGATGTTTCATTTTCAACGTTGGGTTTGGTCTCCTAAATGCAAATTTTGTCATTGTTTTGGAGCACACCAGCTTATAGATAACAGTAAGGCTAACATATTCATACTAAAAGCCAAAAAACTTTAAATAGGGCACTCTTTGAGGGAACAGCCATTCGGGTGTCCGAAACCATTGTGGACGTTATTGAGTGACTTATTCAATCTCACATTCAATCCCACTACTGGAACTGTGTTCTAGAAATACATGTGATATTGATATGAGGGTAGGCATAGATTCAGAGGCATAATGTACTGTATGCATTACATACAACAATGCAACAATAATAAAACAATGCATTGACATTTACTTTTTACTTTTGATACTTAAGTACTTTTAAAAACGAGTACTTCTGTACTTTAGATGAAGCACTTACAACAATTGATTCCTGCTCATATATACGATTATACAGCCAACTTGGAAAAGAAATGACATGTGAAGGATGCAAATGCTTTAAATGGTTGCATGCAACTTTGGTGTCATTCTTGCAGTCCAATTTTGTGCAAAAATATAGAAATTTTTGGCAGAATGAGTCAAAGAAAGAAAGAGAGAAATATCTGAGTTGTTATTGCTGTCCATTCATATCATGCAACATAAGTACTGTTCAAAAGTTTGGGGATTTTTAAATAGTGAATAATAGCATACTTTTATTCATCAAGGACACATTCAATTAATTCAAAGTGGTAGTAAAGACATTTATAATGTTACAAAAGATTCTATTTAAAATAAATGCTGTTCTTTGGAACTTTCTATTCATCAAAGAATCCAGGAAAATAAAATGTATCTGTTTCCACAGAAATATGAACTGTTTTCAACACTGATAATAATCATAAATGTCTCTTGATCAAATCATCATATTATGCTGATTTCTGAAGGATCATGTGACACTGAAGACTGGAGTAATGATGCTGAAAATTCAGCTTTGATCACAGGAATAAATTACAGTTTAACAATATATTCACATAGAAAACAGTTATTTTAAATTGTAATAATATTTCACTGGTTTTACTGCATTTTTGAACAATTTTTTTTTTTTTTTTTTTTTTTTGGTGACTCTGGATATGCAAACCAGAATAATCAAGATCTTTCTCACACATCTGTATTTCTGTACAGCTTTATTTAGCAAACACAAGTTGAAAATGCAATGCAACACCGATCCAGAGCAGATATTTTGTTTTGCTGAGGTGTCCATAAACCCGCTGGCAAATCAGAGATATTTATCAAGCATAAGTCTAAACAACATGTACATACAATTCTCATGGACATCAGTCTAACAACGACAGCTATAATACATCAACATGTTCTTTTTTGTTCTGATATGTCCTGATTCAGATATAAAGAGAAGCACGCGGTCGGGGTTGAAAAAGAGTCTTTAGTCTCTTAATCGGATTAAAGACACCCCATTGGTTGCTTTCAGTGATAAGGCATTACGATTGGTCCCTGTAGAGCTTCAAGATTCACGTTTGGTCTGTTATGATCGGTCCCTCCTGCCAGTTACATGCAAAGATATGCATGTGTCAATAATTAAATGAGTGCACATCACATGATTGGTTGATGCTGATAATCAGCTTGTCAGACTGGTCTAACTGGGAGAAGTGGGCGGGGTTAATTACAGCAGTATGTACATAGTTACAACACATAATGATCAAAATACTCAAATTATTACAAAAACAAAAATTATTAATGCACCCATCATGTTTAGCAGCATATGTCTATAAAAAAACAAAGTATTTAAGAGGTGAATCTCATGAAACCAATTCTCATTAATGCAATGCAAAAAATATATATTTCTATATCCTGATATTATTTGAAGTATGATTTTTTTTTAAATCACTGTATTACAGTAATGAGAATCTAATAAGAATAAAAAAAAGGGGATTTAAAATGCGTTTAAATGTCATGAATGAAAACCATCTTCTCAAATAAGCTTTATTTTCTTCATGCAAAGTAAAAATGCTTATATTTTTGGGGTTGTAAAACATTACCTGGACATGTTTTCATGAGATTCACCCAAAGAGATTTTGCTTTAAAAGAAACAAACATCCATCATCACAGGGAGTGTGTTTCTGTGCATTTTTTTTTTTTTCGGAGTCTTGGTGTACAGTTTGTGAGAGTAATAGTTCAGCCAGTGTGTTTGTGAAAACGATATCTAAATGTCTAAAATAGTGTGTTTACAGTATAATGTTACAGTGTACTTACAAGTAAAGCGTATAAACACATTTAGTCTAATTGCACTTCTGAGTGGAGTTATGGGTTTCCTGTTTTCCACATGAGCCATGCACAAACCGTCCTCCCCCCACATCCTTCCATAAATCTCCCGTTCTCTCTCTCTCTCTTTCTCTCTCCTTCCCATAAAAACTGGGCGTCTGTAATGGGGAGGAACAGATATGTGAACACGACTTCAACTGGCAGCAGTGAAACAGGATCATGTCCTTTTTTTAACATATTTAGAGCCTGAAGCGTTTAACATCTCTGTGCAAAACACACAGCTTTCTGCTTCTAAAACTCATTAAAAACATAAAACAGTCAGCGTCCAATCAGATCAAGGGGTGTGGCTTTAGGAGAATTTGTCATCGGTGCAAAAGCGTGTGATGTCATCTGTAGGCAGCGTCCAATTAGATCAGTGGGCGTGGCTTCAGAAGAATGTCACCAATGCAAAAGTGAGGTTGTCTGCAGTCAGTGACCAATCAGATCAGTGGGCGTGGCTTCAGATTAATTAATCTATGCGAGGGTGAGTTTGCATGATGTTGCCTGCAGTCAGCAGCCAATCAGATTTGTGGGCGTGGCTTCAGAAGAATTTGTCACCGGTCATCTGCAGTCAGCATCCAATCAGATAAGTGGGTGTGGCTTCAGAAGAATCTCACCAATGCAAAAGTGAGGTTGTCTGCAGTCAGTGACCAATCAGATCAGTGGGCGTGGCTTCAGATTAATTCATCTATGCGAGGGTGAGTTTGCATGATGTTGCCTGCAGTCAGCAGCCAATCAGATTTGTGGGCGTGGCTTCAGAAGAATTTCTCACCGGTCATCTGCAGTCAGCATCCAATCAGATAAGTGGGTGTGGCTTCAGAAGAATCTCACCAATGCAAAAGTGAGGTTGTCTGCAGTCAGTGACCAATCAGATTTGTGGGCGTGGCTTTAGAAGAATTGGGCACCGATGTGAAAGTGAAATCAGCCAATCAGATCAGTGAGTGTGGCTTCAGATGTATTTAACATCTATGCGAGGGTGACGTCATCTGTAGTCAACGTCCAATCAGATGTGTCGGCGTGGCTTCAGAAGAACTTATCATCAATGCGAAAGTGAGGTCGTGTGACGTCGTCCGGGTTGATGAAGACGGAGATGGACTTCCCAGGATTCTCTGTGACCAGTTGCTGGAGTTTCTTCGCGAGCCGGTCGTCCGGTTGCTGATCGCTTCCCGGGTCCGACAATGGCGACGGCAGGTTCGAGCTTCCGCCGCGCCACTGAAGCTCAAGCGTGAGCCGCGAGGCAGCTTTAGCGTGTTCGATTGCGCTCCGCAAGTGCTCCACTGGGTCGGAGCGTACAGACGATAGCTTGCGCGCATGTAGCATAGCCGTGTCGTCGCTGAGGTGCTCTAGCATGTTGCATTGAGGGATGAAGTAATTAGGGCAGGTCTTATTAACCAAGCAATGCTGCAAGTCGTCGATCAAACCTAGCAAGAAGTGCGCGGCATAGTCTTCCTGTGCCAGGTACGTGTGCGGCAGGCGATCGCAGGACCACAGCATTAGCGAGCGCAGGTGGTACGGGCTGATGGCTTTGGGTCGAGACAGCAATTTAATGATCAGAGCTTTACAAGCTTGGTACGCCTGCATCAGACTCGCGGAAATGCACTTCTTCAGCTGCACCTCGCTGCGCGCAAACGACAAACGCCACTCGTTTTCCTTCTGGCCTGTGGAAGAGCACGCGGGCAGCAAATAAAACCCACTTATCACTTCCTCCTCTGTGATTTTCCCATCCCAAAAATGGTTTTCCATCAGCCAGCTTTGGGCCACCGCGGGCCAACCCTTGAACGAAACCACTGGTACCACGTCGTATAGCATCCGACTGCCTCCGACGCCCAAGATGATGGAGATAACCGTCGAGTTGCGCTCAACTTTCTCCACCCGAGGAACGCCACGCTGCGGCTTCTTCTGAATCTCCGCCAAAACCAAACTAATGGATTCGTAGAACCAATCGGCCACCAGCGTGGGCGAGAAAAAGTAGTTGGTTGCGCCGTTAACGTGGTCGACCACAGTGCAACAGTCCTTCCACTTGTTTATGGTGCCCTCGTCAAACAGTCGCAGGCTGAGCCAGGAGTGGCAGAGCGCCGAGTGACGCATGTCCAACGTGACCGGCTGGTTTCGGTCGTGGAGTTTGAGCGCGGGAACCAGCAACGTGAAGTCCATGTCGTAATCCGCTCCCCTCGCGTACACCGTCAATTCGTCCAGATCCATGTCAACCACACCCTCCCTCACCCCGCCGGACAACAGCAGGTACTCATTGGCAACTGGAAGCTTCTGGTCCAACTTCTGCACCATGCCTGAAAACAGGAAATGACATCATTAGAGAGGGACGAATGTTGTCTTTGGCCCTATCGCAAATGGAAACCTATCTTGCATCTCAATGTCCATACTATCCATCCTAAACAGTATGTGACACTAGAATAAGTATGTCCCAAAGCATAGTATGTTGAAAAGAGTATGCCAGAAGTCCCCGGATTCAGCGGATCTTCGAAGTGTGGATCCAAAAGCGCAATGGCTTGTGGGTAATATTAGCTGTTATAGTGAGCACCACTATAACAGCTAATATTACCCACAACCCATTGCGCTTTGGAGGAAGAACTACAAACACGAGTAAAAAGTGTTTATGTCATTAGTTTTCTGATTGTACAGGCAAACATAAGTGTTTGTGAAAACGATGTCTGCAATAGTTTCTAATATAGTACAAGTTGGAAGTTTGATGGAAACCTTTACTTCTTCCACTTCATCCCACATCATATATGAAAATATGGTAAAAAAAAAAAAATGGCAGGGACTTTAGATATACACTGCAGTATAAAATCTCATTTTATTACAGCTGATGTTTCCGGAGCGCTTTCTTAGTTCTTCAATATTTTAGAGGTGAATTAAATCTGTGTTCAATCAGTGTAATTTTTGTGCCACTAACATAAATATGACAAAATAAGTCTATTAAATTCAATTAATTACATTTAAATTAATGCAAAGAAGATTACAAATTTCACCTTTAGAGTAGTGGTTTTGCACATGGATGCACTTTGGCGTTACGAGTGTTGGAATAGTTTCTGTGCTGTAAACAGTTGTTATGTTGCACAATTACAGTAATTCTGACGAGACGTGAGCGCAGCATTAGAGGGAATGAAGGGCATTGCCTAATGGAACAAACTTCATAATAAAGCATGATAAAAAAAGGTTAATCTTTAATCACAAGATCAACAGAGCAAAGGCGATAGTGTCCATAAAAACGATTCCAACACAAACACAATAAACATTCCCGACCAGATGCTAGAAACAGACTCCTAAAGAAAATAATCCCCGGTGTCAGATGACGTCACACCTGAGCTCAACCTCATGAACCAGCGGGTGACTCGGGGGCATTAAAATCTGCCATCGGCAGCAGAAGCAACTCTAGAGAATCTCAGGAAAACGAAAACAAGTTAGTGACTCTGCATGAGTGTGTTTATTTTGGGCCCTGCACATCTGTCACACTCCTCCGGTGAGGCCAGAGTCAGCGAGTTCAGCACTCAGCAATGCACATTCAGCCATTCATTTTATCACGTTTTCTACTACCAATTCAAGTGCAGTAAACTCAGCTAAACCTAATTTCTTTTTTTAAGGGGTCATGACATCTTTTTTTATTATTATTTTAATATGTTCCTTTGAGGTTCACTTATAATTTTGCACACACAAAAAAACATATCTATATGGAAAAATGTGGAATTATTTTCAAATCTGTCTGAAATTATGTGTTTTTAAGGCGCGGCTCCTTTAAGGCTTGTCAGTAAACGCCCACAGTTATGATTGGCTAACGTCATTGCATAGGAAACAGTATCAACACACACTCGCTATTGAAAACATTATCCATATAAAACTCATTTACAGACAAAGCATTATGAAATCATTTACTTATGGTTTGTGATGCAGTTGCTGTCAGATCCAATACAGTCACCAGTGGGCGGGGCCTATGTCACCAGTGGGCGTGGCCTATGCCACCAGTGGGCGGGGTCTATAGTGCGATGATGTAAAACTATTCATCAATGTCATATGCAAATGTATTCGCCCGTGTGACGTCACAGATCCCGCAATATCAAAACGAGCTGTTTTTGGAGCTTGATTAAATAAATGCTTTGTTTATAATGAAGAGGATTTTTTTAAGGCAGGGTAGGCAATTTTCGGAGCGACTAGCAATAGCAAGTTAGCTTTGATAGCATGAGATCCCACCTTCCCTTCAAAACATCTCCAAAGCCACGCCTCCTTCAAAACACATGAACGCTACACATACAAACAAAAGCCTTAATTTCTCAAGGCACATAACATTATAATAATAATAAAGATAGTGATAGTGTTGCCACTGAAACGCATAAGTTCGAGTCACGGGTTTCTATCTCTTCCAGGTTACAGCAGTTATGGTGTGAACGCAGCATAAACTCGTTGTTTTGGTTCAGGAGGAACTGTAAAAGGCAATTGCTGTTTCGTTTGCGCTGCTCTGTGACTGACGTCTGTCTAATTCTGCATAGCATGAAACGCTCTGATGATGTGTGATGTCTGCGCGAGCAAGTGTGCAGAGGCATGGAAACACATACGTAGGAAATCGTATGGAATGATTGGACGAAGATTTTACGGTCCTACGCCTTCCTCAGACGATATACAGTCAAACCAAAAATTATTCAGACACCAGATTTAATTTTTGATACGCTATAGTGTATTTTTGTAAGTGAATATAGCAAAATAAATTAAACTGTGACATATCATACCCAAAAATTCTTCATACAGTGACTACCAGTAATATTTATAAAAATTTAGGACCAAAAATTATTCCGACACTCTGACCTGATCATGTTTTGCTGAAGTGTGTTTTCTTTAATTGCTAATGCTCTTTTTACACACAGACTGAACACAATGAAGCATTGCTTGGTCACTGGTTGAGCTAAACTGGTATTATCTAATTGTGTAGTTAAATTTAACAGCTGACAGATATTCAACATAATTCATCTGTGAGACAGTCTAACAGAAGGATAGACAAAACCAGTCAAATATCAACTGATCTGTCATATTTTATGACCATTTTCTAAACTATAGCGAATAAACTGTGATAATGTGAGAAATGTTGAAGGTGTCTGAATACATTCTGCTTTGACTGAATAGAGACTTTCAAACAGCATAACAAAAAAAAGTTTCTGGAACAGATCGCCTACCCTGCCTTTAAGCTCTGAAACTTACAAGATGTTTTAATGGTACAAAGACCTCGTATATGACAAAAGACGGAGGCAAATTAGATTTCTCATGTCATGACCCCTTTAAAAAAAAGTGCACACTGTCAGTTTTGATTTCACCCCCTCCACAGATCTCTCTCCAGTCTGTGTGTTCTGCATGCGAGCGCACGGCTGAGTAAACATGCGTGAGACGGAGAGCCAGCAGAAGTTGAGCTCTGCTTCACTGCATCGCTTCAGGCTCCTGGCTGGCTCGCCACTGCTGAGCTTCTGCTCACTGCCTCCGAGAACTCCACTCTTAAATAAACACAGCTTTCTTTAAAGCTCGGATTAAAACTGATCTGTTTAGAAGAGCTTCTGATGATTTGATTTGTTGATTTTATGTTTGATCGGTGTGTCTATCTTTTTTCATAGCTTTGCATTTTACTGATTTACTTTTATGTTGTACGGTGTCCTTGAGTGCCTTCAAAGGCTCCAATAAATAAAAGGTATTATTATTATTATTACTAATTTGGTGCTACTTATCCTTGCTAGGCTGGTTGAAGATTTTAATTTTAATTCATAACCATTTAAAATATGAAGAATTTGCATGCTTGCACATTTATTTATTTTTATTAATGTATTAAATAGTAGGATTTGCCTATTTGTGATTTTTTTTATGCATTTATTAGATTTGGCTGAATTTGCAAGATTCATTTATAATTTTTTGGGGTTTTCACGTTTGCTTTACCTCACCATGTCTTGCATTGTTTTTCTTTTACGATAATCAAGCATAAAGCAATAGTTTACCCAAAATGAAAATTCTGTGAAATTTTCTGTGAAAACTCGTTCAAAATGGATATTCAGTGAATAACGACTTAAATTTAAGTCTGCTCATCACACACTCAATCTAAATGTGCATTTTTGTTCATTCTGAAGATTATCTGACCTTCCACTTTCAATAAAAGGGAAATAAGCGTGGATATTGTGCTCAACATCTCCCTTCATGTTCCATAAGAGAAAGAAATTGTTGAAACTGTTCCTTTAACAGCAAGCAGATGACCCGATTTTGACAGGTCATACAAATAAAGCATATGAATAATAATAACAGTGCAAACATGAGGGTGTTGAATCTGCAAACACACACATCCGCTGCTCAACACACACTGAAGCGCGTGACAAAGAGAAACAGATGCAGAGGGGAAGCAAAATCGCACTTTCCCTTTCAATGCATGTCTCGTTACACTGCATGACCGAAGCATTCCTCTTTCTCACCGAGCATGGAGAAGATGAAGTCCTTGGCCGTGTGGATCTCGAGCGCGCGCTGGTCGTCATACTCCCGCTGCTCGTGCTTGCTGAATTCCCCGATCAGTCGGTTGAGCTCCTCGATCCTGGTACCGGACCGGAAGTCCAGCTCGGGGGGGTTCGGGACGTGTTTGGTGCTGCTCGGGGTGGCGGTGGGGCTGTTGCCAGCAGAACCAGCCCGGCTGGAGAGCCCAGGCGCCGCCATGTTCGCGAGGAGACGGTGAATCGCACCGGAGCGCACGCGCTGTACTGGGCGAGCACCGGAGGGCGTGAGTGGTGATGATGATGATGATGATGATGCGCACCGGACGGGATTTATTTTTTCCGTTGTTTTTTTTTATTATTATTATTATTATTATTATTATTATTATTATTATTATTAAATGCTTGAAGAAAAGAAACGAAAAAAAAAACCCGGAAAAAATAAATCCCGTTGCGGGATCATCACATAGACTGTAAAAAAATAGGATCATCATCATCATCATCACTCACGCCCTCCGGTGCTGTTTTTTTTTTTTTTTTTTTTTTTTTTAAATATATATATTTTATTATTATTATTATCAAATATTCGAAGAAAAGAAACGAAGAAAAAACAACAATTATCATCATTGTCATAACATAGTCAAGTCAAGTCACCTTAATTTATACAGCGCTTTTAACAATAGGCCTATATATATTGTCAAAGCAGCTTTACAGTGATAATAGGAAATTACAGTAACAGAGATTGTTTTGGCTTTAGAGCAGCTCTAGAATAATGTTATTGTCCAGCTAAAGTTAACTTAAATTAAGGCATATAAAATGCAAATGCTGCCAAATATCTGCAAATCTGCCAATAAATAATTAAATGAAGAAATAAACAAGCACTGCCAAAAAATTATAAAATGAACAAATCTGCAAATTAATTAAATTAATAAAAAATGGAAGAAAAAAACCCCAAAAACTCTGCCAAAATAATACTGGTAAATGAAGTTTCAAGCATGCAAAAAATAATTAAATTAATAAATAAACTAACTAAGAGAAGTTTAGCTAAATAAACTTCACTTAAGAGAGTAAATTAAACAAATCTGCATACCTGCAAACAAACAAATAAATAGATAAAATAAAAACAAATGCGCAAACCCTTGCCAAAGTAATAAATTAATACAATTAAACAATTAAATTACATAATAATGTGCAAGCATGCAAATAAATGTATTAATTGATCAACTCTGACAAAAATAATAAACTAATAGAAATAAAATAAAAACAAATGTGCAAACCATGCCCTAATAACATATGAATTCAAATAAACAAATAGATTTGGACATTTGGTAACACTTTATTTTACAGTGTCCTTGTTACATGTAGTTACATGTAGTTATTATAGTAATAACAGTAAATTATGCATAATTACATGCAACTAACCCTCAACCAAACCCTAATCCTAAAGTAAGTTAATATTACTCAGTACTTAAATATATAATTACACTGTAACAATGACACCTTAAAATAAAGTGTAACCGGACATTTTTACACTCTCATCTCAATGGGGAAAAAAGTGTCCCAATTCACCTTTATTCAAGATTTTTTCCAGTTTCATCTCCATAAGTGTAAAGTCACTGATTCTAAGCCCAATTGTAGGCTTTTTTGTGTTGATTTAAGGTTATTCTATGACTCTCTTTGTTCATCAGCAACAAGAAAACCACTAAAACTGCTCTGTTGTTTAAAACAATTATGGTTTCATAGTTATTTTGCCGCCTGATTTCCTGAAGATGATCATTTTTAGTTATTTTTTCCCATGTTATTTATTTCTATTTATTTTTATTCATGTGTTGTATGTTTAATTTATATTGCTTTAAATGTTTTATAAATTATTTTTTTAGTAGATTATATCTTACTGTATGTACTTTACTGCCTTGCTTTACCTTGAATTTCTTATTCTATTTTTTTGTGTGTGATACATGTATCCCCTGTGATCTTTGTTCAGTTAAAATAAATAAATAAATAAAAATAAATAAATAAATAAAAAGGTTGATCGCGTGTGTCAGTGACCGTCCTCCTCCAGCAGAGGTCACTGTGGGTGTGGTCTCTGAACCGGAAGCGGAAGCTGCAAATGCGGAAGCTGCAGTGACTGGTATCGCAGCAGTGATGATGGCGGTGAGGGGTTCAGTGTTTAAATGGGTTACAGGGGACATCAGCAAAACACACTACCTGACGAACAGGTAACAAACACTCATTTGACTCTGTGTGTATTTACTGAGCGCCTCAGATCCTCTGTTTAATCCCACGGCATGAGCTTTAGTGGTTTTAATCAGATCATGCGATAAAGCTTGAGCTTAAAGTATTCAAATATTCTAACGGAATGAATTAAATAATAAACTGCATAATTATGAACTTGTGTTTAACGTTAGTTCTGTCATGGCATTTGTAGATGTAAACAATGCGTTTTGATTTATTTAATAACACATGAAATAAAAATGGACATTGTGTTATTTTCAATATAACTTGCCTCAGAAACCAAGGCTTCAAAATCTAAGTTTATGTTTACATAATGCAGGGAACTACACTGCGACCTTTTGAAATGCCATTGCGACCCTAATTTTTAATGGGTCGCAAATGTATCACTGATTATTTTTGCACCTATGTTTTAGGCAATATGCTATGATTTACTATGAGCATTTATTAAAACAGAAATGTGTATTTTAAGAATACGTTTTATAACGTGCTCTGAGCATTCAACACATCAAGTTGGCTTCAGCCCCGCGACCGTTACTTAGACGTACCATTGTATCAGTGCTGCGCGAGCTCTCTCTCTCACACAACACGGACGCGCGCACACAGAGAGAGAAGATAATTGTAAAATAAAAATTGACGGGCTATAGTTTAAATTTTGTTCTTGCTTGTTTTTTTTCTGTCAAAATGTCAGAAAGCATTTTGTATTATTCATCCGTGTTTTTAAAATTCGTTAAATGACGGACGTTTTACTGTTAACACAGCCCTCGTTGTATGTCGGATTCGTCTAACTTATATACTTGATATTATTTTTAGAATAAGTGATTCATTGCTAAGCTACGTAATATGCTATCAGTTTCTGATGCAGAAAAGTTAGTTCATGCATTCATGACCTCGAGACTAGATTACTGTAATGCTTTATTAGCTGGTTGTCCTGCATCCTCAATAAACAAGCTACAGTTAGTCCAAAATGCAGCCGCTAGAGTTCTTACTAGATCAAGAAAATATGATCATATAACACCGATTTTATCATCACTACATTGGCTACCTATAAAGTTCCGTATTAATTATAAGGTATTGCTACTGACTTATAAAGCCCTAAACGGCTTAGCTCCAGTCTATTTAACGGATCTTCTATCACCCTATAATCCATCACGCCCTTTAAGATCAATAAATTTAAGGCTTTTGGTCATACCTGGGATATCCAGATCCACCAAAGGAGGGAGAGCATTTTCACATTTGGCTCCGAAACTCTGGAATAGTCTTCCTGATACTGTTCGTTGCTCGGACTCGCTCTCCCAGTTTAAAACTAGATTAAAGACGCATCTTTTCAGCCAGGCATTCATATAATATTGTTAATCTCACAGTTCAAACTACAATCCGGCCTCTAGTTCATAAATGCCAGAGGAGAACTGGCCCCCGACTGAGCCTGGGTTCTCCCAAGTTTTTTTTTTCTCCATTAGGTCACCTGATGGAGTTTTAGGACACCATTAGGTCACTTGATGGAGTTTTTCGGTTCCTTGCCACTGTTGCCTTTGGCTTGCTCAGTTGGGGATATTTTGGGGATATTTAATTTTATTCTATCAATCAATAAATTCCACTAGAAAAACTTTGTTGTATTATTTTATTTTAATTTAATACTGTGAAGCTGCTTTTATACAATCTGTATTGTGAAAAGTGCTATACAAATATACTTGATTTGATTTGATTTGATTCGTTATGCTATTATTGGACTCCTGTCTATTCATTGTCAACTGTTTTCTATAAATATGTTTGTATTGGCTAACATTTATGCAGCTAATGCGTGTCCTGTTTAAAATGTGCAATGTTCAAATGCAAAGACAGCACGTCACAAATAGAAGCCCTTTTCCTTGTGATATTTAGTATTATATTTGGATATTGGAATAATAAATTAAGTAGCCTATCCTATACACAATGTTCCTGTTTTATTTTATTTTTTTTACTGTTTTCTAGGGGTTTCTTAATTTTAGACAAGTTGACCAGCACACATTATATACAATGCAATGCAATATAATGCATGTGTGTCCTATGTGTGACATATTTTGCAAACACAGGTAAAGGTGCCCAATATCAGTCATTTCTAAAGTAAAAAAAATCTCTTTATTTGATTATCAGTAAATTTGTTTTCTATACAGAGATATCGATATCGGCCATAGCAGCAATATTAATATCGGTTATTATCGGTATCGGCCACAATTTTCACATCGGTGCATCACTACTTAAGAGTTCAGGAGTCTGCCCATCTGTGCCAACCATAGCATGTTGAAATCCATTTTGCACTTTATTGTGTACTGTATTTTCTATTGCAGTAAATCTATCCCAACCAATGTTAAAGAAAACAAAAACAAGAAGGCATGTGGTTTAAAAGATGGCAAGTAAAATAAAAAGCACATCTGTATGCAATACAGTTTCATTATTGTTCATTATTATCCAGAGCGGCTTACTATAAACAATTTGTGCGACCAAATCATGTTTTGCGCCAGTAACTGAAAAAGTTAGTAGCGCAAGTGCCACCAGTGCAAAAGGTTAGTGTAGTTCCCTGGGTTTTTACTGTGTATAATTATTTTGTATATATAAATACACATATGCATGTATATATTTAAGAATATTTGCATGTATATACTGTGTATATATTTATACATAATTTATATTATAAATATGAATATAAATATTTTATATATATATCAAATTATATATGTGTGTATATATACAAAATAATTATACACAGTACACACACATATTATGTAAACACAAACTTTTATTTTGGATGTGATTAATCGTTATCCAGCACCAAAAAAAATAAAATAAATAATAATAATAATAATTATATAAATATATATATATATATATATATATATATATATATATATATATATCACTCTTATTATTCTGTTTCACAAGTAAAACGTCACATTACTGAAAATGAATAAATTAAAAATATTTTTTTTCTTATATATATATATATACCAGTCTATCACAAAACGTCACATTACTGAAAATGAATACATACTTTTTTCTTTTTTTTTTAAATCCCTCTCATGGCTATTTGTTTTTATGTTTCCCACATTCACCCACTGACAAATCAGGGGTGCGTTCTCCGATAACGTTGTCTCTTAGCGCGCTACGAAGACTCAAAAGGTACACCTTAACTACAGGTATACATTTCCTACGTGTGTTCTCCGAACTATACCTTAGGATGTTGCTTAAGGTAAACCTTCTTAAGTTCGACCTTAGCAGGCGCTGTCCATGGTGGAGGCGCTGAATAGGTTGAAATCGATGCCTCGATGATCGATTGTGCGCTCTTTCCTTCACAGCGGTATAGGTAAAGTATTGAGAAAACAATGTTCTTTATAAAGAAGCGTTTTAGAAATAGTACAAACTGCATTTATCGGGGCTCATTGAAATATGTATATGCAGAAATAAATATGAGTATGTGTTTATAATTTAGCAAGTGTGCAATCCCAAACCCTCACGGCCATAAGTGTGTTAATGTTCTCCACAACGTATGCTGATTATCCACCAGCCATGTAGTTGACGTACACTAACTGGCTCCGCGGACGGCGCCGTCTTTGATTTAAAACAAGTACTCGCTGTCTCGCTGCCATAGCTATAAAGTTTGTGTAAACTCATCTTTCTTTATATAGACTCCTAAGCCTTTTCTGTCAAATGGTTCGCCAGCTGATGTGCCTTAGGATAGTAATTAAAAAAGCTAACAACCATTAGTGTATGGAAACTTTATTAATGAAAACACTTCCATACACTGGGTGTAGGCTATAACAACTTAAGTATTTTATGTGTAAAATTTTAAAGTAAAGTAAAAATGTAATTTTAATACTAAATCAGATTTTATATTAAATGTTCATATAAAATTTTCTATGTGTAATTAAACTGCGATGTAAAAAAGCTTTTTGCGTAGTGGTGGCCACTAGCGGTATGAACCGTCAGCAGCGATAAGGTATAGCTAAGAGCGCTCCAGACCAACCTTACGAACGTATGACTTACAGAAGGTATACTTAACTAAGAAGGTTTCGGAAACCACGTATTAACGATAAGGTACTTCTTAAGGTACAACTTAAGAACGACGTAGCGTTAAGGTAGTTTCGGAGAACGCACCCCAAATCACTATAAATGCATGTTAATGCTATATTTTATCATGGTTGTGCTCCAAATAGATTCACGCTCCAGACGCAGCAGAGGTGTGGCTTCCGCAAGGTAGCAAAGAAGGGGGAGCCGAAGAAGGGCGTGGCGGAAGAAGCAGAGACGAATGAAATCCTACAGAAGAAGGACGTGGCTCCGCCCCCAGACCTGCCCACCCCACACACACCACGCACACACACACCCAGCAGGTCATTCGGCAGACTAGTCAAACCATTTGTCTTCACCATAGGGGTAGGTATATTTTCTGACACATGATGGATCTCATTCATTAAACATTCATAAACAAAATTCTGCATTAATCGTTCCAAAAATCCAATCTGGATTCTGATCTGGTTTGTGCAGTTATTTAATCTGGATTCCGATCTGGTTTATGCAGTTATTTAATATGGATTCTGATTTGGTTTATGCAGTTATTTAACATGGATTCTGATCTGGTTTGTGCAGTTATTTAATCTGGATTCTGATCTGGTTTGTGCAGTTATTTAATATGGATTCTGATCTGGTTTGTGCAGTTATTTAATCTAGATTCTGATCTGGTTTGTGCAGTTATTTAATATGGATTCTGATCTGGTTTGTGCAGTTATTTAATCTGGATTCTGATTTGGTTTGTGCAGTTATTTAATCTGGATTCTGATTTGGTTTATGCAGTTATTTAATATGGATTCTGATCTGGTTTGTGCAGTTAGGCTATTTAATCTAGATTCTGATCTGGTTTGTGCAGTTATTTAATATGTATTCTGATCTGGTTTGTGCAGTTATTTAATCTAGATTCTGATTTGGTTTGTGCAGTTATTTAATATGGATTCTGATCTGGTTTGTGCAGTTATTTAATCTAGATTCTGATCTGGTTTGTGCAGTTATTTAATATGGATTCTGATCTGGTTTGTGCAGTTATTTAATCTAGATTCTGATTGGTTTGTGCAGTTATTTAATCTAGATTCTGATCTGGTTTGTGCAGTTATTTAATATGGATTCTGATCTGGTTTGTGCAGTTATTTAATCTGGATTCTGATTTGGTTTATGCAGTTATTTAATATGGATTCTGATCTGGTTTGTGCAGTATTTAATCTGGATTCTGATCTGGTTTGTGCAGTTATTTAATCTGGATTCTGATCTGGTTTGTGCAGTTATTTAATCTGGATTCTGATCTGGTTTGTGCAGTTATTTAATCTGGATTCTGATCTGGTTTGTGCAGTTATTTAATCTGGATTCTGATCTGGTTTGTGCAGTTATTTAATCTGGATTATATTATTATACTTTAATTATTCAGTTCAGTGTGACAGTTGATGTATGAAGGCATTTAAATGCCATTTACACAAATTAATTTAGCTTGTATTGCATGAGAAAAAGGTCCAATATGTGTGTGAATTATAATCTTTTGCTTCGTTGAATTATTATTATTTATTTTCTTTGCTCTATGTAAGAATATCGTAATAACTCCAGCTCAGTTTACAGGTTGTTCATTCGGCGGAGCAGCAATATGGCAGTACGAAAGTTTAAAATCTCGTGTACAGAGTTACTTTGACGATGTCAGAGCGGATTGGCTGGAGAAGATACGGCCTCAGAAACAAGGAGATTTACGCAAACAGGTGTGTGTGTGTGTGTGTGTGTGTGTGTGTGTGTGTGTGTATGCATGTTTAATGCAATGTATGTTTTCTTCTGTGTGTGTTTAATGAACATGTTTGTTCTCTGGTATTCTGCAGGTGAATCAGTGGTGGAACAGTTTAAGTGAAGGACAGAAAACAGTCACAGGTCAGACACAATGAATGAATCAAACCGTTCACTTTACACAGATGAGCGCTTTAGATTTTGAAGACAACGTGTTTAATAAAGTGTAAATAATTCATTAAACAGATGCTGTCCATCTATTTCTCTGTTATCTCAGAACCTCTCTCTCTCGTTCTCTCTCTTTCATTTTTGGTTTCAAGTTTTGGGGAAAAAAGAGAAAAAAACTTGTTAACTTTGTTATTGGAAAATTGCTATTTATCTGACAAGAAATGAAAAAATAGAAGGTGAAGTTGGTCAGGGTGTAGTACAAGTTTTTAAGAGTTTAATAAAAGTAAGAATTAAAATAGATTTTTTATTTTATAAAATTATGAAGAATTTTGAGGAATTGGAAAATATATGGAATTATAAAGAAATGTGCTTTGTTAGAGATGGTGAATTAATTTTTGCTAAATGTCTTGAGTAAAGTGTATGTTTATTAATTGTTTTTAATAATTTAATTTAATTATTTAATAATGTGTTATAAAAATCTCTCTCTCTCCCCCCCCCCCTTCTCTCTCTCCCCCCTCTTTCTCTCTCTCTCTCTCTCTCTCTCTCTCTCTCTCTCTCTCTCACTCTCACTCTCACTCTCTCTCTCTCTCTCCCTCTCTCTCTCCTCTCTCTCTCTCTCTCTCTCTCTCTCTCTCTCTCTCTCTCTCACTCTGTCTCTCTCCCTCTCTCTCCCTCTCTCTCCCTCTCTCTCCCTCTCCCTCCCTCTCCCTCTCTCTCCCTCTCTCTCCCTCTCTCTCCCTCTCTCTCCCTCTCTCTCCCTCTCTCTCTCTCTCCCTCTCCCTCTCCCTCTATCTCTCTCTCTCCCTCTCTCTCTCTCTCCCTCTCTCTCAGGCATCATTGCAGCGAATGCGTTGGTGTTTTGTTGTTGGAGAGTCCCATCTCTGCAGCGCTTCATGCTCAAGTACTTCACATCTAACCCTGCAGCCAGTGCGTGAAGTCATCTGTTTATCTTTCATAATATATGGATTTCAACAATAAATCTCTTTCAGAGTCACTCCTGTTTGCACTGCATCGAAATGTGGAATTTTGTGTTGGATTGGAAAATAGATTATGCTCTGATTTACCCTTTACTGTACAATCTTGCATGGTTTAAGGTGTCTTTGGTACCGAATTTGTTTTGTCCTGCATTTTTATGTGATGCTCAAAATGATAATAATAAGTAAAAAATTTGAATAATATAATAATTTGCATTGTTATATTTTGGGTTAGGGTTATTTAATCTGGATTTCTGAATATAAAAGCTAATTCAATATATTAATATATATCTAAATAGCACTGCTGTACTGATCTGGTTTATGTAGTTATTTAATCTAGATTCTGATCTGGTTTACGCAGTTATTTAATCTGGTTTATACAGTTATTTAATATGGATTCTGATCTGGTTTATGCAGTTATTTAATCTGGTTTATACAGTTATTTAATATGGATTCTGATCTGGTTTATGCAGTGATTTAATCTGGTTTATACAGTTATTTAATATGGATTCTGATCTGATTTACGCAGTTATTTAATCTGGATTCTGATCTGGTTTACGCAGTTATTTAATCTGGATTCTGATCTGGTTTACGCAGTTATTTAATCTGGTTTATACAGTTATTTAATCTGATTCCTGATCTGGTTTATGCAGTTATTAAATCTGGTTTATCCAGTTATTTAATATGGATTCTGATCTGGTTTACGCAGTTATTTAATCTGGTTTATCCAGTTATTTAATATGGATTCTGATCTGGTTTACGCAGTTATTTAATCTGGTTTATACAGTTATTTAATATGGATTCTGATCTGATTTACGCAGTTATTTAATCTGGATTCTGATCTGGTTTACGCAGTTATTTAATCTGGTTTATACAGTTATTTAATCTGATTCCTGATCTGGTTTACGCAGTTATTTAATCTGGTTTATCCAGTTATTTAATATGGATTCTGATATGGTTTACGCAGTTATTTAATCTGGTTTATCCAGTTATTTAATATGGATTCTGATCTGGTTTACGCAGTTATTTAATCTGGTTTATCCAGTTATTTAATATGGATTCTGATCTGGTTTACGCAGTTATTTAATCTGGTTTATCCAGTTATTTAATATGGATTCTGATCTGGTTTACGCAGTTATTTAATATGGTTTATACAGTTATTTAATATGGATTCTGATCTGATTTATGCAGTGATTTAATCTGGATTTGATCTGGTTTATGCAGTGATTTAATCTGATTCCTGATCTGGTTTACGCAGTTATTTAATATGGTTTATACAGTTATTTAATATGGATTCTGATCTGATTTATGCAGTTATTTAATATGGATTTTGATCTGGTTTATGCAGTGATTTAATCTGGATTTGATCTGGTTTATGCAGTGATTTAATCTGATTCCTGATCTGGTTTACGCAGTTATTTAATATGGATTCTGATCTGGTTTATGCAGTGATTTAATCTGGATTTGATCTGGTTTATGCAGTGATTTAATCTGGATTTGATCTGGTTTATGCAGTGATTTAATCTGGATTCTGATCTGGTTTCAGAGGCGCTGTGTTGGCCCATGCTGCTGTCTACATTCAGTCACTATTCTTTCTTTCACCTGGCGGCCAACATGTACGTGCTGTGGAGTTTCTCTTCAAGCATCATCAACATGATGGGCAAAGAGCAGTTTGTGGCAGTCTACCTGTCCGCAGGTGGGTGTGTGTGTGTGTGTGTGTGTGTGTGTGTGTGTGTGTGTGAGAGAGAGAGTTCTCAGTCAAAAACCATCCTACTCTCTATAAAACTTCTGTGTTATTGGACTTTAACTTTTTGTTATGTTAGAATGCTCTTTTATGAAGTTATTTCACTTAAGGACTTATTTAGTAAGATAATGCCTGTAAAGGTTTTGGATTTTTTATATCATATGTTAATTAAAAAAATAAATAATTATAATATGACTTGTTGTGTTTGTTTGCTTGGTTTTATTGTATTTATATGATATTTGTTTTTTTTGTAATTTAATTTTTGCCATGAAAATAGCCTTAGATGCTGATATGGCACTAAATAAAACAATCTTATTATTATTATTATTATTTTGTTATGTTAAATGTGATATGTTATGTTATATGTTTATGTCCTCAGGTGTGATTTCTACGTTTGTCAGTTATATGAGTAAAACAGCGATGGGTCGGTTTGGTCCATCACTGGGGGCGGTGAGTGTATTTTCTGATGAAACATTTCAAGTATTTATCAGCATTCATATGCATGTCGTAAACAAACCGTTGTGTTGTGTTGTGTTGTGTTGTGTTGTGTCAGTCAGGGGCCATCATGACCGTCCTAGCAGCGGTTTGCACCAAAATGCCTGAAGCCAAGCTGGCCATCATCTTCCTCCCAATGTACACCTTCACCGCCGGAAACGTGAGTGTGCGTGCGTGCGTGCGTGTGTGTGTGTGTGTGTTTAGGAGCCAAGGTTATCATAGTTGTGCATTTTTAAAGTAGTTTTTATTTAAGTATAATTTTCAAATTTCCAATAAATTTCAGTTAGGTTTTAGGTAGTTTCAATAATGGTTTGTTAGTTTTAGTTAAGTTTTTATTTTGTGAACATATTTCTATTTAGTTTTAGTTTTTGTAATTATAGTTTAGCAGAGTTAACAGAACACTTCCACTTTCCATGATTATTATGATTATTCCTTTTTTGGTTATTTCTATTATTAATCCTTTCAAACATTATTCTTGTATTGATAAATTTATGCTTTTTGTCTATTGCATCTTTATTACTTACGAAAACGATTATTTTTGCTAATTATTATTTTATTTCAGTTAGTTTTTCAGTAACTGTTGTTAGTTTCATTTAGTTTCAGTTTTTGTTGAAATTTCTATTTTATTTCAGTTTACAAAAATGTTTTTTGACCAATAGTTTTAGTCTTGGTTTCAGTTTAATAACCTTGGTAAGAGCAAGAGTTTTATTTCTCAGTGGTGATGGTGTTGTCATGATCTTCTCCTCCACAGGCACTGAAGGCCATCGTGGCCTTGGATGCAACAGGCTTGATTCTGAGATGGCGTTTCTTCGATCACGCAGCTCATTTAGGTGGAGCTTTATTCGGCATGTGAGTAACACGTCACTGTCTAGCTGGTGCTATTGCTGCCGTTTATAGCGTTACAGCAAATTGCGGTTTTGTTATTGTTAAGTACATCTAAGTAAATTGTTTTCATTATTTTAAATAAAGCTAAAATAAAATAGAAATATTAGATAAACAACAGTTTCAGATTGAAATTTCCTTTGGATTTTTAATCTGGTTTATGTAGTTATTTAATCTGGATTCAAAACTGATTTATGCCCAGTTTAATCTGGATTCTTCTGATCTGGTTTATGCAGTTATTTAATATGGGTTTTGATCTTGTTTATGCAGTTATTAAACCTGGATTCTAATCTGTATTATTTATTAATTGAAAAAATGTTTTCATTAATTGAAATAACGATAATGTTTTCATTAATTGAAATAACGATCAAATACAATATGAATATTTGATGAAAAAGGTTTCACATTGTAATTACCTTTGGATTTTAAACTGGTTTATGTAATCTAGATTCTGATCTGGTTTATGCAGTTATTTAATCTGGTTTATGCAGTTATTTAATCTAGATTCTGATCTGGTTTATGCAGTTATTTAATCTGGTTTATGCAGTTATTAAATCTAGATTCTGATCTGGTTTATGCAGTTATTTAATCTGGTTTATGCAGTTATTTAATCTAGATTCTGATCTGGTTTATGCAGTTATTTAATCTGGTTTATGCAGTTATTAAATCTAGATTCTGATCTGGTTTATGCAGTTATTTAATCTGATTTATGCAGTTATTTAATCTAGATTCTGATCTGGTTTATGCAGTTATTTAATCTGGATTCTGATCTGATTTATGCAGTTATTTAATCTGGATTCTGATCTGGTTTATGCAGTTATTTAATCTAGATTCTGATCTGGTTTATGCAGTTATTTAATCTAGATTCTGATCTGGTTTATGCAGTTATTTAATCTGGATTCTGATCTGATTTATGCAGTTATTTAATCTAGATTCTGATCTGGTTTATGCAGTTATTTAATCTAGATTCTGATCTGGTTTATGCAGTTATTTAATCTGGATTCTGATCTGGTTTATGCAGTTATTTAATCTGGATTCTGATCTGATTTATGCAGTTATTTAATCTAGATTCTGATCTGGTTTATGCAGTTATTTAATCTAGATTCTGATCTGGTTTATGCAGTTATTTAATCTGGATTCTGATCTGATTTATGCAGTTATTTAATCTAGACTCTGATCTGGTTTATGCAGTTATTTAATCTAGATTCTGATCTGGTTTATGCAGTTATTTAATCTAGATTTTGATCTGGTTTATGCAGTTATTTAATCTGGATTCTGATCTGATTTATGCAGTTATTTAATCTGGATTCTGATCTGGTTTATGCAGTTATTTAATCTGGATTCTGATCTGGTTTATGCAGTTATTTAATCTGGATTCTGATCTGGTTTATGCAGTTATTTAATCTAGATTCTGATCTGGTTTATGCAGTTATTTAATCTAGATTTTGATCTGGTTTATGCAGTTATTTAATCTGGATTCTGATCTGATTTATGCAGTTATTTAATCTGGATTCTGATCTGATTTATGCAGTTATTTAATCTGGATTCTGATCTGGTTTATGCAGTTATTTAATATGGATTCTGATCTGCTTTATGCAGTTATTTAATCTGGATTCTGATCTGGTTTATGCAGTTATTTAATCTGGATTCTGATCTGGTTTATGCAGTTATTTAATCTGGTTTTGCAGTTATGAAATCTGGATTCTGATCTGATTTATTCACAGTCAGTCACTCTTTATAAATTAAATTTAAAAAATTAAGTTGAATGATAAATGCTGCCATGGCAATAGAATAAAGTTGAAGTTGAAGTACTAAAAATTTAAATAAAAAAATATAAAAGTATATAATAAATATATATAAAAAATAAAAGACAAAAGCACATCTCAAAGTTACTCAAATTTTAACTTAAATTAAAATAAAGACTGAAATTATAAAAATAAAAGCTAATTCAAAATATGAATACTATATAGTATATAATACTATTTAGCATTTAAATAATATAAAGAAAATACTGGCAAATTGCTTGTATGTACTTAAGTCTAAGACCCACCCCTTGCATTTCAGGTGTGAACAGTGATGTTTACTAGTTGACCACTTGATGGCTCTTAACTTGTAAATGTGCAAAGACAAGCATGTTTATTCTGTCTCTGTGCTTAACATGTCAATGCGTCTCTCTCTCTCTCTTTCTCTAGCTGGTACATACTTTATGGTCACGAGCTTATTTGGAAGAACCGAGAGCCGCTGGTGAAATTGTGGCACGACTTCAGAACGGGAGGACCGGGAGCTGGCGGCAACGGCTCGATTTAGAGCATTGCATTGTGGGTAGACACTGAGCAGGTGACCTGAAGAGGAAAACAAGTTTGAGAAATGGACACGCATGTTTATTCTGTGTGTGAGAGAGGGTTTGTAAAGGCGAGGTCTGTTTTCAGTTGTCACTGAGTGACGGTAGTATTGCGGTGATGTCATAATGCCCCGCCCCGTGTTTAAATTTGAATCCAGGTAGCTCCACCCACTTTTCTGAAAATGCAAATGAACTTGGAGGGGCGGAGCTTCTTAGCTCTAAGGTCGTGCGTATTTCAATGACATTGAAACGGCCCACTCAACAACACCATGTACAGAAATTTAAATGTTTAAAATAGTCTGTAATTGTCATTTAAAAAATAAAATGATTATTTAAAATTCCATTTTCACTGTCGTCAGAAATTCACCAGGTTCGAGTGTTTGTTTTATTTGCTGTAAGTGTGTAATATGTTCTACTTAAGTTTTGTTTATTTTCTGTGTTTCAGATGAGACTTTGGTCCCTTGTTAAATGTGAATGATTAACCAGGTTTCTCTATAACACACACACACACACACCTGTGCTATATATCTCATCAAACACGCGCACACACACACACACACACACAGTAGAAACGGTTTCAGTGTTGTTTTCTGGAATCGGTCAAAGTTCAGTAACCGTCATGGTATCATAATGGCTCATGAACAATGAGTCTGTTTTCCACTTCCTCGTGTTTTATGAAGTCACCGTATCGCTCGTCTCTTCCTGTTTCCCAGTTATCGCTCGTTAACTTCCGTCACATCGTTCTGATCTTTCACATTCCTGAATCACACGTCACTCTTTCTGTTGTTGTCAGGTTTTTATTTAATTAATTACACTGTTTGAGTGAGGAAATGTGACTTTGGGGTTAAATATGATCCATGATCCATAATGGAAATTAGTAGTTTAATTAGTAAATAAGGCTTTGTTTTGCTTTTTCCGTTCAATGAATTAATATAGACCACTGTTCAAAAGTCTGGGATCAGTAAGATTTTTAGGTTACACTTTATTTTAAGGTGTCATTGTTACAGTTTAATTATATATTTAAGTACTGAGTAATATTAACTTACTATAGGATTAGGGTTTGGTTGAGGGTTAGTTGCATGTAATTATGCATAATTTACTGTTATTACTATGGTAAGTACATGTAACATATTGTTGGATTACATTTTTATTAAATGTTTAATTTAGTTTTTCCACTGCAATAGTATAAACTGATAAAGTTTAGTAGACTGATTTCAGATGATTATGGAGTCTCCAGCAAAGAGTCTCCGCTCCTGCCAGACCTGTTTTCTCTATTGTGTTTTAAATGAATCAGAGCACTTGATTCTCACCTTTCGGAGCCCAGACGTTGAATCGTTAGGTTGATTGACTTTCACCTTTTGTCTTAAATGGCACTGGGATGGCTCTTGGAATTGGAGTTCCTGGCCAGTATCAGCATGTGAATAGTTATGCTGATTCAATTGGACTCAGAGTAGGGTGTGTTCCTACTTCATTTGCATGCTTTGTTCAGAGTCTCCACCTCTATGTAGTCCCTCCCCCTTGGAATGTATATAACTACAATGCATACTGTATTAGATTAGATCATGTTGGAAGTTTCTACAGCCGCGTACAGTGGAGTTCTCAATAAAGAACAACTTCTGTTGAACGCGATCCCGACTGTCTCACTGGTCTCTGCTTCGATGAAAGAAAACTTTACAACAGATGGTGCCGCGTGACCCGGATGGAGAAGGAAACTCAAAGAATTTTAAGCTCAATGAACTGAATCTTGAAACTTCAAGCTCAACAAAAGATTTTACAAAGATTGCCAGACTGAATCTTTCCAGCTTCCTCCAGATTGAAAACTTCAAGCTCAAAGATCTCAACAAAGCTGACTGAGTTCCAGACGAAATTTCTCTGTACAACCAACGATTCGGTGAGTTCTCACTCCATTCAAAGAACCAATGCAGACCAGTACAAATGTTTTCCTCTGCGCCGTTCAGAGAAGTAGTTAACAAACAGCTGTAGAGTTTGGTTAACTAAAGATGAGCCTCTAAAAAGTTTTTCTTTTAGAGATGAAATTTACCCCCTGTTGTTGACAGGGAAGATTAACAGTTACATGTTAATATTGTGTGTGTGCTCTTGCTAGAGAAGTGAGCTAGAGAATTAGCTTTAGAATTAGATTTAGCCTCATGTGCTAATAAGATTGTACCCTCTGTTTGCAAAACAGTAGAGAGAAGTTTTTTTTATTGTTTGTTTGTGGTAACAAAAATTCACAAAATGTTTAGGAAAAGTACTAGACAGATTACACCTTTATGGACAGACAGTGAATTCAAGTCTTTGTTATCAGAGCACATGGACTCCATCGTGACTGAGGAAGTCAGATTGAATTTAACAAAGAAATTTGGCATTAATCCAGGCAAAGTTTGGTCAATCGAAGATTGTAAGAAGGTACTAGGAGAAAGTATTCGCAAGAACAGTGTCAAAGGCATTATCTTCTGTCACCGAGAATTTAGCTTATCCATTGTACAAGAACAAGCTCGTTGTATAGATAATTTGAAAGAACAGAACAAACAATTGCTTACTCAAGTGTCCTGTTTCACGAAAACGGTGGGCCTTAAGGCCTCAACCAAACGTGACTCAGAAAACCAACAGTCAGATGAAAGCTATCCTGATTTACAGTCTTTTGATAGTATAGAGGACAATGTCAATGCAGATGTAAATGCAGTTGAAGTGTGTGTAGCTAGACAAAAGCCTCAGGGAAAAGGTGTTGATACAGTTTCATTTGCAACCCCCATACAAGCAGTCAAAACATCTTTAGGTCCTAAAGATATTGAGAGAATTGCTGAAAGTTTGCCATCAGTGCAAAGAAATTTTTCGGAGTTTAGAAGAGCATTGATCAGCAAAATGCGGCTCTATGATATGACTCTAGCTGAAGTCACCCAGCTAATATCACAGATCTTGACTGAGTCAGAATTCAATGATTTTGAAAGTGCTGTAAATAATTCTGAACTGCAACAGGCCAGTAAAGATGAATTGAGAGAGGAAGTTGTTAAAGTGTTAAAAAACATTGTTGGACCGAAAGTGGACTGGTCAAAGCTCACTAGTTGTGTACAGAAGAAGGATGAAACTGTTTGTGAGTACACAGAAAGATTTTGCCAGACCGCTACCGCTTACAGCGGGATTGCCGACACTCCAGAGAAAGTGTTAGGTCATAATGGTCCTCTAGTTCGCGCATGGTCCGATGGTCTTTTGTCAGAACATAGAAATGCATTGCCTTTCTTAGATCTTACATGGTCAAATAGAACCCTGCAAGACAACTTGGACAGTTTAGCTATGTGGGAAAGAGACTTTGATGTCAAGGCAAGAGTAAAAATTGCAGCAGCATCCTTTAAGGTTAACTCAGAGAAGCCAAAGAAACGCAAAAGTCCTAGAGAAGCCAGTTGTTCTTACTGTGGCAAGCATGGACATTTTGGAAAAGAATGTAGAAAAAACAAGAATAACTTAAGACAAGTTAACAATGTTATGCAGCTCTTACTACATTTGTTTGCTACTTTAAAGCAACCCCTCCCCTCGTCAGTGGACTCGTGGCTAAGCTTTTTGAGGTGTTAACCATTTGGGCTGTGATTGCTTAATCTCCCCAGTAACTTACAACAAAGATGAAAGAGTTATTGACTGTCACAGCCTTTGTTTGGGGGACATTCAGTAAACTCACAGCCATAAATGTTACACTGCAGAACACTACAATCAGACCTCCATGCTCTATATGATGTCTATTAAGACTGATGTTTCACTGGAGAATGAAAATGTGCCAATTTTCTCACACACTGTACAGTGTGTACACAACACAGGGACAGAAAAGGACACGGTTCAGTGAGGGCCCTGGAAAGAACTGACGCAATAGGCGTCGGGGGCCAATCCAGGGTGAAGACAACCTCATAGGCCTTTCCCCATTTAGTCCATCCTTACCTCACTGGTCCATAGGTGTCAAATCAATTAAGAAATAGGGAAAGAATGAAACGACAACAGTAGACTCTGAGAACGATAGCACCATAGTGTTTAAACTGCTACAACCGTAGTGTTTTGAAGAAATACTGCTCTCTGTTTTTCTGTTTTCTGTCTTACAGTGTGCAGATAAAACTTGATGTCTTTTCCGAGATCCATATGCAACGACCGTCTCATCTGCGTATGAAGCCCCAACCTCAAGAAGACAACCAGACCCACTGCTGAACGAACTATCACAAAAGAAAATGAAAAAATACACAACGCAGAGAAATTCACGGACCCTAAATTGCATGTTTGTTTCTGTGTCAGCATGCAATTACAGATGAACAACACAGAGCAAGTTATATGTGCCTGTAACTTACACCAGTTACAAGAATGAACTTTATGTGTCTAAATTTGTATTTTATGTGAGAGTTTTTAAGAACTCTCAAAGGGGGAAGTGTTGGATTACATTTTTATTAAATGTTTAATTTAGTTTTTCCACTGCAATAGTATAAACTGATAAAGTTTAGTAGACTGATTTCAGATGATTATGGAGTCTCCAGCAAAGAGTCTCCGCTCCTGCCAGACCTGTTTTCTCTATTGTGTTTTAAATGAATCAGAGCACTTGATTCTCACCTTTCGGAGCCCAGACGTTGAATCGTTAGGTTGATTGACTTTCACCTTTTGTCTTAAATGGCACTGGGATGGCTCTTGGAATTGGAGTTCCTGGCCAGTATCAGCATGTGAATAGTTATGCTGATTCAATTGGACTCAGAGTAGGGTGTGTTCCTACTTCATTTGCATGCTTTGTTCAGAGTCTCCACCTCTATGTAGTCCCTCCCCCTTGGAATGTATATAACTACAATGCATACTGTATTAGATTAGATCATGTTGGAAGTTTCTACAGCCGCGTACAGTGGAGTTCTCAATAAAGAACAACTTCTGTTGAACGCGATCCCGACTGTCTCACTGGTCTCTGCTTCGATGAAAGAAAACTTTACAACAATATGTAACAAGGACACTGTAAAATAAAGTGTTACCGATTTTTATTTTTTTTCGTGAAAGAATAATGACTTTTTATTTATGCATTTAATAAATAAAAAGTGTCAGTAAAAACAGAACTTTCTATTCATCAAAGAATCCGAAAAAATAAAATGAATCACAGTTTCCGCAAAAATATGAATATTGAAAATAATCAAATGTTTCTTGATCATCAAATCATCATATTAGACTGATTTCTGAAGGATCATGTGACACTGAAGACTGGAGTAATGATGCTGAAAATTCAGCTTTGATCACAGGAATAAATTACACTTCACTATATATTCACATATATAGTAATAATATTTCACAATGTTTTACTTATAATCAAATAAATGCAGCCTTATTTATAAATTTAAATTAAATAAAATTTAAAATTCAGCTTTGATCAGGAATAAATTAAATTTTAACAATATATTCACATAGAAAAGTTAATTTAAATTGTAATTATGTCACTGTTTTTACTGTATTTTTGATCAAATAAATGGTGAACATAAGAGACTTCTTTCAAAAATATTACACAACTATAGTGTACTTTCTAATTGAATTCTTAAGCACTGTGTCTGTTCACCATTGATGATGATGTGAATGTGTGTGTGAAATCAAGAAATCAGTGTCCCTGAATTAAGAGATTAGAGTCATCATCAAAAGAACGCCTGTCTGTCTCCCTTTCCCCAGTTTTCTATTTTGGGGAGTGTTTGCTTTTTCAGGGTTATTGACCTAAAGCCAATATTAACACAGTGACACTCGGCCCCATCACTGCTGTCTCTCATATAGACTGACAACTGCGTTCAAGAGCCACAATTTCAGAAGAAACGCAACAAGCTAATTATTATTGTTTACTAGGTCACATAGTCCACTGAGAGCCTAACAGGTGCGTACAAATCTTAATTTTCTTCTTAATAATGATCAGTAGCAGATTCTCACTGTTATATGTATGTATATATGTCACTTACAATTAATAAAGACCATAAATTTACAGGGAAATCGAGGTTATTTCATATGATTATGGACTATACGTACTTTGTATAACAAGTTCTGGGACGTTTTCTTCGAAAAGCTTTATATCGGTGTATCTTAATGTTCCTAACATAGTTAACTAACACTAAAACCATTAAAACATTTATTTGCATGAAATAACCAAACAAATAAACAAAATAAAATTCTATTTTAGCGTTTTTTTTGGAATGGAATTTTTTTGGCTCTACGCTCCTAAATTTGTTGCGCAACATTTTCTCTATTATATTTGCTTGAAATAACATTTAACTGAAATAAAATAATTTTATTTCAGCCAGTTTAACTTGATGTACCAAAACTGTATATTGTAGTATCTTAATGATATTAAAATAACACTATTATGAACGAATAGTTAATTTTATGGATGTTATTACCAAAAAGCACCACGATTTGCTTGTATTTCACAAGAGTTTGAAGTCCAGCGTTTGACCAGTCATGAACAGAACTGAATCTGGACGTTCTTTAATGCTATTGATAATTCTATTTAGAGTCACTCCTGAAGAAGTGGTTCTTTATGCAACACACGGCCCTAAAACACGTTACTGAGATGTTAACAGATATGAATGTGTTGCACATCATTTTGAATAATGGGAAAGAGTTGAAGACGTTGTGTGTAATATCTAATTGTGACGGATGTCTGGGGCTTCAGGAACACTTACTTCACATTCTTTATATTAAGGCAAGACACTTCAGGCAAAACCAGTGCATGCACCAAACCTCACTATTGAAGCTTTTGGTTTTGTTCATCTATAAGGGTTAGGGTTAGGGTTTTGTTCATCTATAATTCGCCTGGTGAATTATTTTAAATTTTTTTTTTGTCTGTTGACAGTATTTTCTAATAAAATAAAGAGATATCCTAATGAAAAATTACTAATATGTCAGTTAAACGAAACAAGAATATTGATGTCCAATGTTCAGAATTCAGTTCTCAAGATGTATGCAAATTAATGCATATTTATTCATTAGAAAATGGCTCATTTGCATATTTAAACATAATCTTGTACTGTCCTAATGTACTGTGATCAAGCAACTGAGGAAGTATGTTGATATCTATAGTTAAAATCTGTATCCTATTCACCTGTGGTGTCTTTCCTTAAAAAGAAGGTTTCCAAATCTGTGTCCTGGTGCTTCAAAGATCCCAGAGGCCAGTATACTGATCTGAAGAAGCATCGAGAGCCCTATATAGCCCCAAAAACACGTTTTTGCTGGACCTATCCATTGAAGAACCTTCATTTTAAGAGTGTACGCGTGCTTATCTGTCCAAACTGAGTGAGTTTGTGCCTGTTAGTTTGACTTCAGATGACGAAACTCTGAATCAACACACACCAGTGCTGTACTTTTCCAAATGTCATAATCATTCGTTAACAAACAAGTGTTCATAACTTCAGTGAGCTCATTGTTTCTGCATTACACTGTTTAAATCAATAGCTTTTTCGCTTACTGTGATTAGTATATGTACATTCCTGAAACAGTTTCCTCTGATAACTGACTCTAAATTGTAATGTGGACTCGTGCGTTTTCTGTAAAGCTGCTGTGAAACGATGTGTGTTCCTGTGTTTCAGGATGGCATCGATGGTCTTTCAGCTGATCGGGCTGTTTCTGGGCCTCGTCGGCTGGTGTTTGGAGTCCAGCTGCACGAACTCGGCGGTGTGGAAGAGACGCAGTCACGCAGAAGCGGTCTTGACCTCCAGCTCGTTCTTCGAAGGACTGTGGATGTCGTGTGCGTCTACCTCTGTCGGAGCCATTCACTGCCAGAGGTTCAAGACCGTCCTGGGCCTTGCAGGTGAGCTAACCCTCGTCTCCATGTCCACACTACCCATCCTGAACACACTGCGAGCTTAAAGCGTTAATTCACCCAAAACTGAAGATTCTGTCAGTAATTACTCTCCCTCATGTTGTTCCAACCCCGTAAGACTTTCGTTCATCTTCAGAACACAAATGAAGATATTTCTGATGAAATCTGAGAGCTGTCTCACTCCTCCATAGGCTTCTCTGTAATTGAAACTTGCCGGCCCAGAAAGTTAGTAAAGACAATGTTTAAAATAGTCTGAGTGACTACAGTGGCTCAACCTTCAGTTTATCAAGCGACGAGAATACTTTGAGTTCACGTAGTGTAACAGCGCAGCGCTTCTGGGTTGTACGTCAGAACGGAGGCTCACTATTGGCCAGCGTCACACACATGACCAGCATCGGCCAATAGTGAGCCTCCGTTCTGATGTACAACCCAGAAGCGCTGCGCTGTTACACTACGTCAACTCACAATGAATAGTTGAATAAAGTCGTTATTTTTGTTTGTTTTTGCGCACAAAAGTATTCTCGTCGCTTGATAAACTGAAGGTTGAGCCACTGTAGTCACTCGGACTATTTTAAACATGGTCTTTACTAACTTTCTGGGCCGGCAGATCTCAATTACAGAGAAGCCTATGGAGGAGTGAGACAGCTCTCAGATATCATCAGAAATATCTTCATTTGTGTTCTGAAGATGAACGAAGGTCTTACGGGGTTGGAACAACATGAGGGAGAGTAATTACTGACAGAATTTTTTGTATTTTGGGTGAACTAACCCTTTAACATAAGTGTGTGTCCCAAAGCAAAATATGTTGAAAAGAGTATGCCAGAAGTCCCCTGGATGGTCTGCTATTTCCGGTGGAAGTGTGGATCCGTGTTCACTATAACAGCTAATATTACCCACAAGCCACTGCGCTATGGAGGAAGAACTACAAACACGAGTAAAAAAACTACAAAAATGGCGGAAATGGCGGGTTTAGGTTTAGATAAAGGTTTGAGTGACTAATCAAAGTTTAACCTGATAAAAAAATATTGATTTAATGTTATCCATTTTATATTTCATCTGCAATAACAATGTGACCTTTTATAAAGATCCGTTTGGCCATTAACTTTTAAATGCATCGTTATGCATGAATATGAGGAGAGTCTCCGCATGGAAGACCCGCGACTGCAGATCAACGTGCTTCTGCATTTCTGAATGAAATGAAATGTGGAGGATTTTAACTTTGACAAGCTGATTGACAGGCCAGTTTACTGTGATAGGATGATTGACAGGTCAGTTCACTGTGATAGGATGATTGACAGGCCAGTTTACTGTGATAGGATGATTGACAGGTCAGTTCACTGTGATAGGATGATTGACCGGTCAGTTTACTGTGATAGGATGATTGACAGGTCAGTTCACTGTGATAGGATGATTGACCGGTCAGTTTACTGTGATAGGATGATTGACAGGTCAGTTTACTGTGATAGGATGATTGACAGGTCAGTTTACTGTGATAGGATGATTGACAGGTCAGTTTACTGTGATAGGATGATTGACCGGTCAGTTTACTGTGATAGGATGATTGACAGGTCAGTTTACTGTGATAGGATGATTGACCGGTCAGTTTACTGTGATAGGATGATTGACAGGTCAGTTCACTGTGATTGACAGGTCAGTTTACTGTGATAGGATGATTGACAGGTCAGTTCACTGTGATAGGATGATTGACAGGTCAGTTCACTGTGATAGGATGATTGACAGGTCAGTTTACTGTGATAGGATGATTGACCGGTCAGTTTACTGTGATAGGATGATTGACAGGTCAGTTTACTGTGATAGGATGATTGACCGGTCAGTTTACTGTGATAGGATGATTGACAGGTCAGTTCATTGTGATTGACAGGTCAGTTTACTGTGATAGGATGATTGACAGGTCAGTTTACTGTGATAGGATGATTGACCGGTCAGTTTACTGTGATAGGATGATTGACAGGTCAGTTCACTGTGATTGACAGGTCAGTTTACTGTGATAGGATGATTGACAGGTCAGTTCACTGTGATAGGATGATTGACAGGTCAGTTTACTGTGATAGGATGTGACAGAGAGCAAGCGTTAAAGACGCACGACATGTTAGTATGTCCTAAAGCTTGTCTACTCTTCTGCTACACACTCAAAAGTATGTACTTTTTCTTTAAAAAAAAAAAAGTGTACATATTTTTAGTGCGTAGTATAAGTAGGCGGATTGAGACGCGGCCTTGATGTGGCCTTCGCTCGTGTTACATCACACCGATGTTGGTTTCAGCGATACGGTATCATGACGGGTTTACTGCAGCGCTGTGACTCAATCCTGTGACAAAACCAGGTTAAGCTAGTCATAAAAACTCATAAACACTCACACACACCTTGTCTTTAGAATATTGCACATGTAGTTTTCTACAGACGTGCTTCAAACTGCAGTTTAACTGAGGACTGTTGGGCAAAATTCAGTTCTTTTCAATTCACTTGTTGGAGTTTGATTCGGCCACACCCACAGTATTTTATTCTATTTTTATTTCAAATGAAAGGTTACAGACATTAACAGTGAGAAGAACATAAACAAAACAAGAGGGGGTATACGGACATCATAAGAGAATGAATTATGATACACAAATCAATACAATATTACATTTTGTCAATATGAAAAATGAAAGGTTCCTTACAACAGACTCTAGGATATTATGTTTTAGGAAGGGGAATTTACTGAAAGGAATTTGTTAAATAATATATATAAATACATAGTGTTATTGGTGGTAACTATTAAAAAAATTTTTTTATTAAATTAAAGCTGAAATAAAATAATAATAATAATAAAAAATATTGGTCCATGAAATACTTAAACTTAAAAACTTAGAACATAAAAAAACGTATTAAACCTAACCAAAAAACATCTTAAAATTAAAAACTTAGAACCTAAAAAATGTTCTAATGTTCTAAAAAAGGTTCTAATGTTTTAAACCTAACAAAAAGTTATTTACCCTCAAATAGTAGAACCTAAAAAAAGGTTATTAAAGTTAAAACTAAAGCTGAAATAAAAATAAATCAATACTAAATAAAAATATTAAAAAGAAAAATGGCAAAGGTCCTCTTACTAAAATATGAGCTGATATTAATATTAATGTTCTTAAACCTTACAGAAAGTTATTTAACCTAAAAACGTACAACCTATTAAAAAAAAGAACCTAAGGACCTAAAAAAGAAAAGAAATAGAAATATTGCCTTGGCAAGAAACTGAAATTAGTTTGTTGAAGTATTAAAATTACTAAAACTCAAAAAAAAAAAAAACTAAATGAAAATATTAAAAAAGCATAAACTAATAAAAATGGCAAAGGTCCATTACAAAACTAATAAAATGAAAGCTGAAAAAATAAAAACAAGAGCTAATTCCAAATATTAATGAATACTATAATAGTACATAAATAATAATAAAACAACACTGATATATAAATGAAGCACAAACTGATCTGTTGATCTGTAAGGCCTTGAAGACTTCTTAAACTTTCAGTCAAGACCTTGGTAAACAATCAGTCTTGATAAACCTTTCCTAGTCTTTTCTAGACGAAACGTGTCCAGACAAACACAAAACATAGTTTCACACCTATCACACACACCTATTACAACCCCAGTGTCACCTTAGGAAAGGTCAGAGGCCTCAGAACTCAAACTTTTCTCTCATAAGTCACATGTCACTTCCTATATTGACTTCCTTTGTCTTCATGGTGTTATCTAGTAAAAGCAATATAGGAGGGACCTGAGTTTATGGTTTTATGACTGTGATCATGAATCTATAACACACTGACACACTCAAACACACTCTCACCCTTGGACGGCGCTGGGACCGGTGTTTAATCTTTCTGCTGGTGTGGTTGTGTTGGATTTGATCATGTCGACTGGGATTCAGCTGTTGGGCTTCTTGATGTGTTTGTTGGGCTGGTTGCTCTCCTTCATGTCGTTGATGAACGATTCGTGGAAATCGTCGTCGTTTGCGGACCAGCTGATCACGTCTGTGTGGTACGATCAGAACCTGTGGCAGTCGTGTGCCGAGGGGAGCACCGGCGTCAGAAACTGCAAGCAGTTTGAGTCCATGCTCTCTCTATCTGGTAACACACACCTCATACACACACACACACACACACACACACACACACACTCACTAGAGTTTGTGTTGTTCATATTGCTTGGAAAAAAAAGGGTTGTGGTGGTTTGATACAAGCACAGGTCATGTTTCACCACAAAATCAAAAGGGAAAATTGGAAAATAGATTTTGGGATTGCTTTTATATTTTTGATTTGCAATTTAAAATATAATGTCCTCTTCCTCCGCGTTTGGTACTGCAGCCGAACAACATCTCACTGAAAGCTCATTCTTTGAGAGATCAACCTCAAATTTTGAACACAACTTGTTTAGATTTATGGCTTTGATTTTTTTTTTATAGAGTCAAACATGTTTTGGAAAATATATATTTCATATCAAATTTGAAAATGGTATTTTTGAGCATTTTTCATAACAATAATTTTAACGTTTTATAACTTGTTTTCCAAGTTAACTTTTTAAAACTTTGTTCACTCCAGCAATAATCTGCCAAGTGTCGTCTTTGAAAAGAGATCAGACTGAAGTCTGTCGCTCTGAAGCGTTCGAGATTTACCACAGTTTAAGTTGGAAATGTAGTTTTCAGGTCTGTGCTCAAAAAGTGAATAAATGGATTATAAATACAGCGTAAATGTAATTTAGTACCATAAAATCCCCTTAAAAATACAAAATATTAAATAAAAAACTTAATTGAAGTAAAATATAGTACAATCATTTAATTGAAATAAAAAACATTCTGTTATTTTTGACCGACACGCGATAAGTAACAGTTTTAATATAGTTTATTTAAAATAATCATAATGGTCTTAAGCATAGGCTTCATTTTCATGTAAAATCATGTTTTGTCATTTCTTTTATTTTTTTTAATGTTTTTTTTTTTAAAGAAGTCTCTTCTGCTCACCAAGACTGCATTTTTTTTATTTATTAAAAATGCAGTAAAAATAGTGAAATATTATTACAATATAAAATAACTGTTTTCTATGTGAATAATTAAAGTGTAATTTATTCCAGTGATCAAAGCTGAATTTTCAGCATCATTACTCCAGTCTTCAGTGTCACATGATCCTTCAGAAATCAGTATAATATGATGATTTGATGCTCAAGAAACATTTATGATTATTATCAGTGTTGAAAACAGTTCATATTTCTGTGGAAACTGTGATGAGTTTTATTATTTCAGGATTCTTTGATGAATAGAAAGTACAAAAGAACAGCATTTATTTGAAATAGAATCTGTTGTAACATTATAAATGTTTTTAATGTCACTTTTGATCAATTTAATGTGTCCTTGATCAATAAAAGCATTAATTTCTTTTTTAAAAATCTGACCCCAATCTTTTGAAAGGTAGTGTATTTCAAATTGAAAGTAAAACATTAGAAAACAAACCCTGTTTTGACATAATAGAAATACTTAATTTCATATATATATATATATTTTTAAATAATGTCAGAATTAAAATAATATAGACTTCACTTCCATACAAAATATGTATATATATAATAGTATGGTACTTGATTTTTACTGTACTGTAGTACTGTATCATTATATATATATATATATATATTCATGTACAAAAGATTCTAAAAATATCCTTCTTTTGATTTGTATTTATGTTTTGTAAGGACAAGTTTTGTAATGTGTAACTGATGTGATGTTGTTCAGGATACATCCAGGCGTGTCGCGCTCTGATGATCATCGCTCTGGTTCTGGGTTTGCTGTCCGTCATTCTGGCCACGATGGGACTGAAGTGCACTAAACTGGGCAGCACGTCTGAGGAGTCCAAGGGCAAGATCAGCCTCACAGCTGGAGTGATGTTCATCCTGTCAGGTGAGTGACACACACACACACACACACACACACACTCACTCACTCACTCACTCACTCACATACACACTCTCACACACACACACACTCACTCACTCACGCACACACACACATACTCACTCTCACACTCTCACACACACATACTCACTCTCACACTCTCACACACACACTTACTCACACACGCACGCACTCACTCTCACTCACTCACACACACACACACACACACACACACACACACACACACACTCACTCACTCACACTCTCACACACACTCACTCACTCACTCACTCACACACACACACACACACACACACACACACTCACTCACGCACTCTCACTCACACACTCACACACAAACACTCACTACTCACACACACACACACACACACACCCTCACTCATTCACTCTCACTCACTCACTCACTCACTCACTCACTCACTCACTCACTCACTCACTCACTCACTCACTCACACACTCTCACTCACACACACTCACTCACTCACACACACACACACACACTCACACACACACACACACACACACACACACACACACACACACACACACACACACACACACACACACACACACACACACACACACACACACACACTCACTCACTCACTCACTACTCACACACAAACACTCACTACTCACACACACACCCTCACTCATTCCCTCACTCATTCACTCACTCACTCACTCAGATACACACTCACACACACACACACACTCACTACTCACACACACACACACACACACACACACCCTCACACACACACACTCACTACTCACACACAAACACTCACTACACACACACACACACACACACCCTCACTACACACACACACATACTCATTACTCACACACACACACACACTCACACATTCACTCACTCAGTCACTCACTCACTCACTCACTCACTCACACACACACACACGCTCACACTCACACACACACACACACACTCACACACACACACACACACACACAGTTGAATCATATAAACGCTACATGTTCTCTGCATGTTCTCTCTGTTAGGTTTGTGTGTTATGATCGCGGTTTCGTGGTACGCCGCTCGAGTCGTTCAGGAGTTTAATGATCCGTTCTACGGAGGACAGAAGTGAGTCGAAGATTAATTTACATATTTAACCCTGTAAACCTGACATGTATACTGACACATAATAACAGTCTGATTGTTTTAATTATACAGTTTGAGCCTTCAAAGCCTAAAAGTTTGTGTATGTGTTTTTGTTGAGTATCATATTTGAGAATATATCATATTTAGTGAGAATATGGATGAAAAACAGCTCAATTTTATTCAGAGGACAAAACCGAACAAGAAATATGTTATTTGGAGCAAAAAGTAAGATGAAATTATGATTCTTGTAATGTAAATCAATGAGAACTTCATAACAGACTAAAATGCATATAAATATCAGTCGTCACTCTCTACTGCCAATAATATAATATAATATAAGATGATATTTAATATGCTTAGTTTTATGATCAAATCTCTGTAGTTTTAAACATATAATGCAATGCAAGAGATGAAGAAATAAACCTTAAAAGCCTATCATATTTGATACTTATGATTTTTCTATAAAATTATTGTCTGGATAATCAGGTAAACCTGCTTTAGTCCAGTATGTGTTTATCTTGAAATATTACCAGCAATATTAAAGTTATTCTAATGTTTACTTTATAAAAATCAGTAAAGATTTCACGGCAAAAAGAACACATATATTTTTACATTACTTTAACTCATCAAAATAAGTTGAATCAGTTATAGATATATATTCAACTCATTTTTTTAAAGGCAGTTTAATGTAATTTAAGTTGAAATTAAGTTTATTGTACTTTTTTTGTTTTTTTTACAGTGTAGTAGATTGTGTGCAGCAGTTTTGATCTTGTTGATCAGTTCAAGGCCTTTGAAAATTGCTTATTAAATATGATACAGTAGGCTTTATAAGGTTAATACTCACATACACACGTTTGGGCATAAAGTATGTTGGAGTACCATGAAAACACACTCTCACTGCTCATCCTCATCATGTGTGCGGTGTGTGTGTGTGTGTGTGTGCAGGTATGAGCTGGGTGTGGGTCTGTATCTGGGATGGGCCGCAGGAGCTCTGGCTATAATAGGAGGAGGAATCCTGTGTACGTCATTCAAGAGTTCAGCGCCACAAACACGGTGAGTCTCCACAACACAGGTCACAATTCAGTTCAATTCAATTCAATTCAGTTCAGTTTAGTTCAGTTCAATTCAATTCAATTCAATTCAATTCATTTCATTTCATTTCATTTCATTTCATTTCATTTCATTTCATTTCATTTCATTTCATTTCATTTCATTTCATTTCATTTCATTTCATTTCATTTCATTTCATTTCATTTCATTTCATTTCAAATGATTCAGTTCAGTTCAAAATGTGCTTTAGTGGCATGAAAATTGTTTCAATGTTTAATTGCCAAAGCATTTCCAATCATCATACATGTATATATACATATATTAAAAAAATATATAAATATATAAATATAAAAAAAGGGGAAGTAGAACAATTAATCAACATTTCAGAATTCTATGAACAATTTAGAATTCAGTGTGTGTGAGTGTTTGCGTGTGTGTGTGTGTGTGTGTCTCTCTCTCTCAATTCAATTCAAATAAATTAAAAGAGCTTTATTGGCATGACAAATTGTACATTGTATTGAAATTAGAACAAATTCTGTATTGAACAAGTGTGGAAAAACATGGTTGGGAGATAAATAAATAAATGAATAAATAATTAAGTAAAATATAGTATGTACTTTCAGTGGTGTGTGTGTTTGCGCGCGCTTGTGCGCAAGGGGGTGTGTTAGTGTGTGTACGTGTGTTAGTGTGTGTATAATAAAACAAACAAACAGAACATAAATCTCTCTCTCTCTCTCTCTCTCTCTCTCTCTCTCTCTCTCTCTCAGGGCTCAGAGTTATAACTACAGCGCTTCACAGCCGAAGAAGATCTACAAATCAGCGCCGTCAGAGAACACACTCTCCAAAGCTTACGTCTGATACATGGACATGCTTTTTTAGTACTTGCATCTTAAAACTCAGCCTTATGTAATTCCCCGATGTTCTTGAAAGTGGTATTGCCCTCATAGTCATGTTATATACATCACCGCTTTACACCGTTTAGGGTCAGATTTTTATGCATTTACTTGCATATTCTTATGCATTTATTTGATCAGAAACACATTAGAAGAGTAACATTGTGAAATATTATCACAGTTTAAATATAACTGTTCTTATTGTGCATGATCCATCAGTGTTGATTTCATCATAATCTTGCATCAAAATGTAATATTTTTCTCATTTTTGGCTGATGTCAGCAAAATATCAATCAAACCCACACCCACTTTACATCCTCAAATCAATTCCCTGCTGTACATTTGTTTTTTTCATTAAATCTCATGTTTCATGTTGACTTTAATACTTTTATGTCATGTGAATGTTCATGCTTATGTGGATCATTTTAGTTTGTTATATAAATGTTACATTGTCTGTTCTGGTGTTTTGAAAATTGCTGTTATATGTGTGTTTCATGTGAATAAAACAGTTCTGTGAAGTTTTGCAATTGTGCAAACAGTGTTTTATTTAATGTTTTGCAGTTATCAGTGTAAAAATTGTTAATTTTTTAGTGTGCGGATTGTACAAAAAACAAACATGTTAAAAAAGTTGACTTTGTCCCTGCAACTGAGATTTACTCCTTTCTGATAGACTTTGAATTGGATATGACAATAAAGTTTAATAAAACAATAGATTTATAACTCTTATCTTGATATCTCTTGAAAATTCATACATATATCAGACCATGAAAAAATAAATGCAAAATCTATTATTTCAGTCAAGAGCTACAAAATGGGACCAACATTCTGTTGGTCAGAAAGATATATAAAAACTTACAAAACTGCGTAAGATTAACTCTAAACTCTCTAACTAAAAAAGAATATAAAAAAATGTTAACTGTATATATACCCAAAAAATACTTTGTGATAGAAGTTTATTGGAGATTCACAATGCAATTAAAGGGGTGGTATAATGCCCTTTTCACAAGATGTAAAATAAGTCTCTGATGTCCCCAGAGTGTGTGTGTGAAGTTTTAGCTCAAAATACCCCACAGATATTTTTATATAGCATGTTAAAATTGTCACTTTTTGAGGGTGAGCAAAAAACGCACCGTTTTTGTGTGTGTCCCTTTAAATGTAAATGAGCTGCTGCTCCCGGCACAGGGGGCGGAGCTTCAAGAGCTTGTGTCCTTTAAGTTTCCAAAACGTTTAGCCTTTTATGTTCAAACCGGTGCCAGACAATGATGGAGAGACTCAAGAAGAAGTGACAACGTGTAGAAGCAACAGGACATTTCTGAATGGTTAGTTGATGAATTTATGTAATTATCTTAGTCATTGATGTCTTGATAATCTATAAATCGTGTTCAGGGGGCGGGGTTTATGTAAATTCTAGGGTTGGTGATGTCACTAACCCGGGAGGAATGTGGTGTAGTCTCTACCAGCCGTTTGTTGTAGTCCTTAAAAAGCGATTTCTTTAAAAGCAAATATCTCCCTTTGCTCTGAACTTTGAGCGTTGTAACTTTGCAGATGTTGTTTATGCTCAAACAGCAACATTACACACTGACTAAAGTTAGAAAAGTCAAATCAGAATCAACCGCCCCTTTAAATTAAAATTCTCACCCTATGTTTTGTAACTGTTGAAAACTTGACAAAAAACTCTTAACTCACACTCTAAAATAAATCTTAAAATATGTTATCATTAGCCTATTTCTATATCTCTACACTCTGTTTCTACATTGTTACCCTCTCTATACATTATGTATTTGCTCTTTTCGTTTCCTAATGAGTCATGAAGACTTCAAATAAAGTTTGATTTTCGAATGGACAACATCCCGGAAAACATGCGGTCGTGACGTCGAACGCCCGCGACGGCGCAGCAGGAAACATACGACTGTTGAGCCAAAATGGCGTCCGTGATCCTTCAGTCTGGAGTGGGTTAGCGTGAAACCTGTCCGAATAAACCTGAAATGACACGGTTCGACTCTTATTAGACGGATGAATTATTTTTTATCATTAAGAAGAATCCATCTAAACTAGCGAGGACACGTTTAGATGCTGTGAGGTAAAGTAAACCTGCTGTTTATTAAAAGTGAAAGTCAAGTGCAGCGATTAGCTGCTGCAGATCTGATATGGCTCATTAAAATAACTGAACAACACAACAACTACTGATTATTCATTAATACTGACGCCATTCATAATCACATTACACATTCTGCGGTTTATGTAGTGTGATCTCGGAAGGCGCTGTGACAAATCATCAGTTTTAATTGATAGCAAATCTGTCAGAGATCTGTCAGTTCCTCTCGTATTCTTGTTTATATTTTCCATTTATCCTGTTTTCTGAGTCAACTGTCTTACATTATTTCAGCACACGTGATTCAGCATCATATCCTGCTGCTGGAATGACATGGCAGATCTCATCATCTGATTCATATTAACCCTGTGTGTGTGTGTGTGTGTGTGATTGATTATTACTTATTGTCATAAATATCTGATCCAACGACTCATATCAACCACGCGTGATCAAATAACTCTGCTCTTGAAATAAGTCATGAGCAGATTCATGAAAATACCAAATGAACTTGTACATGTATAGGACAATACTCTTAGAATGTGCATTAATGATCTGTCAAGTATTATTTAATGTAATAATTTTAATGAAAGTTTATATATATATATATATATATATATATATATATATATATATATATATATATTAACTGTAAATAAACAAATAAGTTTTTATTTAAACTCAGAAATCAGAAATTATTGATTGAAAATAAATAAATTAAAACTGAAATGAAAATGAATTAAGCCTAAATAGAGATATTAAAAAAAAAAACTAATAAAATGAAAAAAGCACAAAACAAAATGACAAAAAAAAAAAAAACTAAAATTAGCATAAAAACAAAAATATATAAAAGCTAATTCAAAATATTAATAAAACTAAAAATTAGATTGAGAACCCCTGGTTTAGTGTGATTATTTGTAATCTGTGTGTTTATTAAAGTAATTTCAGATCAAACTATGAACACAAATATTTCATTTTCATTTGTTTGATTTTGAGTTACTTCCTCCTGAGCTGAGGAGAGATCTTCCTCTTTTCCCTGTGGGCTGAACGTGCCCTGAATTAAGAAACACTCTTGTGTGTGTGTGCGTGTGTGTGTGTGTGTGTGTGTGTGTGTGTGTGCGCGTGCAGGAGGAGATGGCTGGACGTGGAGTCGGGTGTTTGTGGAAACGTCATGTTGTGGAGCAGCTGAAGCAGAGAGACAGAGTTCAGCGTCAGGCCTTTGAGGAGATCATACACCAGTGTAAGACAGACGCACTCTTTCGTTCTCTCTTTCTTTCTAGTTATATATATATATATATTTATTTATTTATTTTATTTTTTCTGCTAAATGTTGCACAATCTGTGTGTGTCTCCAGATAACCGCTTGTTGGAGAGGTCTGATCTTCAGGTTGTTTTTTCTGAACGTCTCCAGACCGACAAGTATGAGCATCAGAACAGACACGACCTCAGGTATTATTACATCTGTGGTAACATTAAGGAGAATTAATAATGTGTGTAGCGAGAAGAACATTACATGGAGAGGAAACAGTTATCAATATGAAAAAGGATCATGAGCAGTAGTTGACAGAGAAATGAAGATATCACTCAGGCTCTGTTTACATCAATATTAAGATGCGTTTGGTCGATCGGATCACATGTAGACGAGAGAGACACATTCCCGTTCACACCTGGAGCCGGTTGCACCAACAGGGCTTTACTAAGCCTGGTCCTAGCTGCTAAGTAGGTCTTAGTTAAGACCAGTCTTTAGAGTTGACCTAACGTCGGTTGCACCAACCAAACTTAAGCCTAGGCTTAGCTACGCCTGGTCTTAGCGTTGCGCGTTCATGTGCGGTTGACCAGCAGCGCGCGTTGCTAGGTTACGCTGTAAACTATCTTCCGCTGTTCTGTTAACTTGTAACGTTAAGTGCCAGTGACGCTCTGCGGATGGCCCGACATGCGGTGGATTTGTGGACATTAATCATGTCTCCAACAGTGTTTTGAAACGCACCATTTGCATAAAAACGCAGCGCTATTAACAGCTGTAATGCTGGTGTCAATGCTGCGTTGTGGTTCGACACATACTGTAAGTCGGGTGACAGCTCTTCAACAAGTTCATATATATCTCTCCGACAGAATCGAAACCTCTCTATCAGCTCCTCATCATTGTAAATGTCCAATGGATTGCTTCTGTCCCTAATAACTCCCTCCCGTCTAAAAGCCCGCTCATTGTAAAGTCTGTATAAGGCGCGCCATGTCTTTACTGCTGAGTTATCAAGTGGTTACTATAGAAACATTATCTAATGGCTATTAACGCTATTATATGCCTAGATTTTGAATTTACGCCTGCTACTGACTAGGCGTAAGATTTACGCCCGGTCTTAGCGAGAAGAGGACCTGGATGGTGCAACTGTCGTAACTTTTAGGTCGGACTTAGAATGCTGAGTTGAGACCTACTTACCTTAAGACCAAGCGTAAGCCCTGTTGGTGCAACCGGCTCCTGGTGTTTTAATCCGTCTCTTTTGTCCACTTTCACCCACTTCTGTCCTGATTTCTTCGAGGGGAGGGTCTATGAACGGGTAAATGTTTCTTAAGATCTTTTGATCTAATGTACAACGCGACCGGAGACGATGGAGAAACACACTGAGAACATCAGCTTTAGTTTCTGCTCTGACACACACGAGATCAGCCGAACGCTGGGAGTGTGTGTTAGACATCAGGAATGATGAGAGAACATTGAGCTTGATGCGTTTTTCCTCTTCAAACCAAACTTGTGTCTCCAGTCGAGAGTTTAAACCCCGTCTGACTCGAGCTCTCCCCATAATGCTCACGCGTTAGATCAGCAGACGGAGAGAAGACGCTGGTTTTTTTCCTGTGGAAAGTGGACAAGCTCAAAACCTTTTAGACCCGTTACACCTGTATTTAACCTCGTCTACTTGTGATCCAATTGAACAAAACACATCTTCATACCAGCTGTAAACAGAGCCTAACGTGTGTGTGTGTGAGAGAGAGTGTGTGTACAGGTTTGGCTATACTTGTGAGGGCCAAATGTCCTCACTTATATTGTGAAATATTATCACAATTAGTGAGGACATTTCACTGGTCCCCAACAGTTAAAAAGGCTTAAACATGTTTTAGTGAGATAGTGAGAGAGTGAGTGAGTGAGTGTGTGTGTGAGAGTGAGTGTGAGAGTGAGTGTGTGAGTGAGAGAGAGAGTGAGAGAGAGAGTGAGTGAGAGAGTGAGAGAGTGAGTGAGTGAGTGAGTGAGTGAGTGAGTAAGTGAGTGAGAGAGTGAGTGAGTGAGTGTGTGTGTGAGTGAGAGAGTGAGAGAGTGAGTGAGTGAGTGAGTGTGTGTGTGAGTGAGTGAGTGAGTGAGTGAGTGAGTGAGTGAGTGAGTGAGAGAGTGAGTGAGTGAGTGAGTGTGTGTGTGAGTGAGAGAGTGAGAGAGTGAGAGAGTGAGAGAGTGAGAGAGTGAGAGAGTGAGAGAGTGAGTGAGTGAGTGAGTGTGTGTGTGAGTGAGTGAGTAAGTGAGTGAGAGAGTGAGTGAGTGTGTGAGAGTGAGTGTGAGAGTGAGTGTGTGAGTGAGAGAGAGAGTGAGAGAGAGTGAGAGAGAGTGAGTGAGTGAGTGAGAGAGTGAGTGTGTGTGTGAGTGAGAGAGTGAGAGAGTGAGTGAGTGTGTGTGTGAGTGAGAGTGAGTGAGTGAGTGAGTGAGTGAGTGAGTGAGTGAGTGAGTGAGTGAGTGAGTGAGTGAGTGAGTGAGTGAGTGAGTGAGAGAGTGAGTGAGTGAGTGTGTGTGTGAGTGAGAGAGTGAGAGAGTGAGAGAGTGAGTGAGTGAGTGAGTGAGTGAGTGAGTGAGTGAGTGAGTGAGTGAGTGTGTGTGAGTGAGTAAGTGAGTAAGTGAGAGAGTGAGTGAGTGTGTGAGAGTGAGTGTGAGAGTGAGTGTGTGAGTGAGAGAGAGAGTGAGAGAGAGTGAGTGAGTGAGAGAGTGAGTGAGTGAGTGAGTGAGTGTGTGTGTGAGTGAGTGAGTAAGTGAGTGAGAGAGTGAGTGAGTGTGTGTGTGAGAGTGAGTGTGAGAGTGAGTGTGTGAGTGAGAGAGAGTGAGTGAGAGAGTGAGTGAGTGAGTGAGTGAGTGAGTGTGTGTGTGAGTGAGTGAGTGAGTGTGTGTGTGAGTGAGAGAGTGAGAGAGTGAGAGAGTGTGAGTGTGTGAGTGTGTGAGTGTGTGTGAGAGTGAGAGTGAGTGAGTGTGTGTGAGAGTGAGAGTGTGAGAGAGTGTGTGTGTGAGTGAGTGTGTGAGTGTGTGAGTGTGAGTGAGTGTGTTCTTATTTGAATCTAGTGTTCTGCACATGTTTCTGTGATGGATTGGTTTAGGCCATAGAAAACATCAGTAACCTGATATAAAGTCAATGGAAGTCTATGCAATGTCCTCAGTAATGTAGTGAAACAAACGTACGTGTGTGTGTGTGTGTGTGTGTGTGTAGCCCGGGCGTTGACGGCGGCCGCAGTGACTCCCTGCAGCAGGAAATGGCTCAGATGAGAATCAGACATCAGGAGGAGCTGACGGAGCTGCACAAGAAACGAGGAGAGGTGAATGATGGGATGTTTTCTGCTAAACCTCTGCTGTTACGACAGCACTTACACTGACATTTACACGCCAACGACCACATCTACATATTCAGCAGCTCCACTCTTCCAAGTCATTAGACTAGTTTTACAATCCTTGACTTGTGTCTCATTAGTACGAGAGTGTTTGAGCAAGATCTAGAGATTTCTGCTATAAGTTTATGTGAATGAGTTCTGACCTTCCCTTTCATTAAATCAGTTAAAAACTCAGATTCAGTGATTTGAATGGACTTTATTCATATATGTAGTTGTTTTAGTAAATGTTTCTGTTTATTATAGATGTATAAATGAAAATGCTTCAAATCATTGTATTTTTCTGTTTATTTTATTTTAGCATGGCAATAAAAATATCTTTGTGTGTGTGTTTGTGCAGTTGGCTCAGAACGTGATTGAACTAAACAACCAGATTCAGCAGAAAGACAAAGAGATCCAGAGTAACGAAGCCAAGTGAGTTTATTATGTGCACACTTCATTTATACATAATATATGTGTGTGTGCACTGTGTATAATTATTTTGTATATATAAATATACACACATGTATATATATTTAAGAAAAGGTGCTATTTATATATAAAAAAAATTATATTTATATATAATCTAAAAAATATATATATATATCAGTATATACATGCAAATATTTCTCAAATATATACATGCATGTGTGTTTTTATATATACAAAATAATTATACACAGTGCACACACACATATTATGTAAACACAAACCTTTATTTTGGATGCAATTAATTGTTGCCCAGCACTAATTATAATGTAACAAGATAAAGAAAAATGGGGTTACACTTTATTTTAAGGTGTCATTGTTACAGTGTAATTATATATTTAAGTACTGAGTAATATTAATTAACTACATGTACTTACTATAGGATTAGGGTTTGGTTGAGGGTTAGTTGCATGTAATTATGCATAATTTACTGTTATTACTATGGTAAGTACATGTAACATGTATAACAAGGACACTGTAAAATAAAGTGTTACCGAAAAAGTAACGTTTTACAAGACGAGTTATGGATTCACGTGTCGAATCCTTTGTAAAAATGTCTCAGATCTCCATTACAATCATATTTTGAGATTATATAAACAACCTCACAGTTGAGATTTGCTATATATAGTATATCTTTTTTTATATTATATATTTACGTGTGTTTTTCCAGGATGTTGGAGTATCAGCAGCAGATCTCGCGTCTGGAAGGGGAGTGTCGTGACCTCCGAAACACTCTGGCTGATTTGGAACGAGCCAATCAGACGCTGCGAGACGAGTACGATGCCCTGCAGATCACGTTCAGCGCTCTGGAGGAGAAACTACGGAAAACCACGGAGGACAATCAGGAGCTGGTGTCGCGCTGGATGGCGGAGAAAGCCCAGGAGGCCAACAGACTCAACGCTGAGAACGAGAAGGACACCAGGTCAGGAACACTATTATACTGGAGTTTTGAAGTGCCCCATTTCAGAGATCATCTTTCATGTAGTGTTAATAGAGCTGTTTGTGAATGTGAAAAATATGCAAAGTTTCAAAGATCAAAGTGCAGATTAATGGAGTTTTTGTCTCTTAAAAGAAAGAAGTGATTCTGAACTGAAACGAGTCGTCAGTAATTCAGTTTCTGCTGAAGATACTTAGGTTTGCAGCTAATTAGCATAATGCCAGCCTGTGGTCTTGATTGGCTGAACAGCGTCTCTTAGCTCCGCCCTCAAACACTGTAGTTTATCTGAGGCCCCGTTTACACGTACATGGTTATTTTGAAAAACGGAGACATTTCTCTTCGTTTGTGCCCTTCGTTTACACGCAAACGGAGGATTCGCCAATGAAACCGATTCTTTCTAAAAACTCCGGCCAGAGTGGAGATTTTGAAAATCTTCGTTTGCCCGTTTGCATGTAAACTGAGAAAAACGGAGTTTTAGGCAGCGACGTCACAGAATGTGACTATTTTCGGGATTCTGATTGGCTAAGGTGGGCTTGAGCTTCTCGTTACACTGCCACCTACAGGTTTGGCATGCTCTTGACAGCATATACACAGGTTCGTGTGCACGATGTTATTTTTGAAAACGAAGAGGGGTGAAATGTCCGTTTATGAAAATAGCCATCCACGTGTAAACGTAGCCTGAGACTGGAAGAGTTTGGTTCGTGTTGTTCATGTGGAGAAGACGCTGTTTTCTGCTGACAAAGCAAATCCACTTTGATGAGATTGATACGGTAAAACCCACGCCATCGTCACTGTTCGTATCACTGTGTGTCAAGAGCTGAGATTCAGATATGATCATGAGCGTTTGCTTTCTGACCAATCAGAGCAGAGCAGCTCTCAGAGAGGCGGGGCTTAGAGAGACTGAATCTTCAAACGAAGCGTTTCAGACACTGAGAGAAAAGAGCTGATGCTGCAGTGGATATTATGAGAAAATTAAAGTGTGTTATACTGTAGGAGAGTCCAAAACAAAACTAAGAGCCTTTAAAATAGTATAATAGGGGAAACAGGCATTAATGAGATTTAATTCTCCTGAAATGAAGAACACACACTTTCTCCACTGCAAATGCAAATATCATCAGCTCAGTACACCAAGAGCATGACATAATTATGTGTGCAATAATATGAGATGTATATGAACTTTTCTTGATCACTGTGTATAAAGTGCTGAGAAAGAGCTGAGATTCAGAAATGATAATGAGCGTTTGGTTTTCTGGGCCATCTGACCAATCAGAGCAGAGCAGCTCTCAGAGAGGCGGGGTTTAGAGAGACTGAATCTTTGAACAAAGCGTTTCAGACACTGCGCTACAATGAATATTTGGAGAAAATTAACCCTAAAATCGAATTCTGGACAAATGTGGGCAAAATAATTTTGATTTATTTTTAAAAAATACTTCCCTTGATCTGAGCGGTACAAGACTTGGCTAATTTTCCTAAGTTTGCCTCCTGAACAATGTTAAGTGGGTGAAAAAAACAAACTCCTTAATCTTTTATTTGGGTCAAAAATGGGCACCCATAGAAATGAATGGGAAAAACTGTAATTTAGAGCATTCTTCTTGTTTTTTTGTAAAAATAAATCAATAGATCCAATACAATGCATATCTAACATACACACAAATGAATCCTGTACAACATTCTCATCATGGCAAAAACTCACACTAAAAAAAATAAGCATAATTTACATAGAAAATATGGTACTTTTTGAAGTAAATAAATTCAAAAATACCCCCAAAATAAAAAAACACACCATAAATGGATAGACAAAATTTTATCGAAGACAGTGATATAACATTTATAATAAATAAAAAATAGGATCACATCTGAGTCCTCTGTGCCCACATTTGTCCACAATTACAGAATTAAGGGCTATAAAGTGAATACGGTTTGAGGGCTACAGTGTTTTTAACTTGGATGCATATAAACTATTTTAAGAGAGGCCAAAACCAAATTAGCAGCACTAATAGAGGCACTTTAACTTTAAAAATCTTGATGTTGGCGTATTTTGTGCCTGTTATAAAACACACCCTTTGTTTTCTTCAAGCTTTTCCTTAAAATCCTAAAGCTGGGGGGAGTTGACGTTGGCCAGGAGTCGTTGACGGCCCATATGTGTGTGTGATCTGAAGCTCATTCTCAGTCTCGCTGATTAACTGATCAGTCGTTAAGGGTCGTTTAAACACAATGAAAAGCTGCGACTGGGCGCCGCCCGTCAGTTTCTGAATGATCGGCTCGTTTCCTGACCCTCCTCAAGCTCATTATGATTCTCCACCTGATTGGCTGTTTGAGACGGACGGGGAGCTTCTGTAGAGTTTAAGTGTGTGTTTGCTCAGTGTGTGTAACACATGGATGTCGTCGCAGGCGCAGACAGGCCAAGCTTCAGAAGGAGCTGGCGGACGCAGCGAAGGAGCCTCTGCCCATAGACCAGTGAGTGTGTTTCTATAAGCTCGTCTTCTAGTGAGACGACAGCGCTTGCTTTCATTCAAGAGGAAACCTGCAACTATCAGGGATTTCTAAATCTGTGATATCCAGTACTGGACATTTCTGTAGTGAGAGCAGTCTTTGTGAACACACTTTTTATAAAATTATACATTCATATCAAGTACAGTGTTATTTTAGTATTGTTTATATGCTATCATAGTATTTATTAATTTGAGTTAGCTTTTATTTTTATATTTCCAGTTTTCATTTAAGTTTTTTTACTATGTCTGTTTTCTAATTAGGTCTGTAATTTTAGAACTTACTTTTATTTTTGTTTGTTGCCAATTACTTTTTATTACTTTTTCCATTAAAGGACAATATTTTCCCCCTTTTTTAGGGGGGTGGAGTTTATATTTTATGAGGGCATATTGTTTTTAACCATATAAAATGCAGCGTATTATCCTGTCGTCATATTTTCAAAATAAAATGATGTTGTTAGGAATCCTATTAAATCATTGAAATCTCATTGGATGCTGGTGTCTGATTGGTCTAGAGATGATGACATCGAAGTTCTCTCAGAGGATGCTGGGAAGGCAACGGGTGAAACGTCACCCAGCAGACAGCCCATTCGCACACCCAGGTACACACACTCACTCACTCACTCACACACACACACACACACACACACACACACACACACACACACACACACACTCGCTTGCACACACTCACTCACAGACACACACAAACACACACTTGCTCGCTCTCACACACACACACACACACACACACACACACACACTTGCTCGCTCACTCACTAACACACTCTCTCTCTCACACACACACACACTCAATCACTCACTCACTCACACGCACACACACACACACACACTCGCTTGCACACACTCACTCACAGACACACACACAAACACACACTTGCTCGCTCTCTCACACACACACACACACACACACACACACGCTCACTCACTAACACTCTCTCTCTCACACACACTCAATCACTCACTCACTCACACACACACACACACACACACTCGCTTGCACACACACACTCACTCACAGACACACACACAAACACACACTTGCTCGCTCTCACACACACACACACACTTTGCTCGCTCACTCACTAACACACTCTCTCTCACACACACAGACACAGACACACACACATACACACACACACACACATACACACACACAAATTCCACAACTCAAGCTGTCCACAGAATATACCAGCTAAAACTGTGTGTGTGTGTGTGTGTTTCCTCCAGTAAACGAGTGTCTCAGCCTCCTCCCCCTCCTCCTCCTGGCGGACTGCTGGATTCCATCACTAATATCTTTGGGTATGTTTTTAGTCTTCGTGTTTTGATATTTCTTTCTTCTCTTCTTCACTCTTTACTCATGGTGAATCTTACTAGAACATCTCCAGGTCGTATTCAAGCCCAAAATCTAAAGCAAGACTTGTCATGGAATAAAACCACATTGCGAAACTAAAATATTTCCTGGACATGTGTTTGTAAGAATAAGAGAGTGTGTGTGTGTCTGTGTCTGTGTGTGTGTGTGTGTCTCTCATTTAGAGATGAAACGGTCTGAAAATGTTATATCACGATGAAAATGATCCCGGTTATCAATATTATCATTGTATTGTAAAAATGAGCTGGAAATGTTCAAAAAGTACTGATACACACACACACACACACTGAAATCATTTCACCAAGTTTTACATCGAAACCCAACAAACAACAGATAAAATTAGCAGCACTGAGCACTTTTCTGTTTGCCTATGTTTAAAAATGATTAAAGGCAAGTGAACATTCAGTGATAAACACAAATCAACAAACTACAAGCAGCAGCACAGATAGACACAACAACTCAATAAACAGTGGGTCTGACAGTATATTCAGAAACTGAATACTCAAATGTAAAATAACCCTGCTTAGTAATAATTAAATACTGAGCAATTCTTGTTAAAGCAACAGAAGTTATTCAGGCAAGAGCAGGGAGTGATTTCCTCTGTCTTTTGTGTAATGAACATTAAGGACACAGACGGCCTCAGGTTTATTATGCTGCTGCCCCTTTAAGAGCTGTGTGCCAGTGCTGTTAACCTGCTTAATCCGGGATAGTATTTACCGTACGTTTTTCAAATCACGATTATTAAAATATGAGCACTAACTGAAGGGGATTTTATCATGGTTTGTCATCAAACCGGTAACTGTTTCATCCCTATTGTGAGTGTGTGAGTGTGTGAGTGTGTGAGTGTGTGAGTGTGTGTGAGTGTGTGAGTGTGTGAGTGTGTGAGTGTGTGAGTGTGTGAGTGTGTGAGTGTGTGAGTGTGTGAGTGTGTGAGTGTGTGAGTGTGTGTGTGTGTGTGTCTCATTCTACACTCTCTCTGTGTCTGCAGCTTGTCTGATTCTGTCCAACCTGGTTTCGTCCCGTCTGACTCCAGGTGATGCACAGTGTGGTGCGTGTGTGTGTGCGTGTGTGTATGAGAGTGTTTCTCTTGTAAACCCAGAAGCATGCTAAAGGAAATATATTCCTGTGAACGGGATTGTGGGTAACTGCTGTGGTGTTTTTTACGCGTGTAATCTCTCCTTTTGGATATATTTGAGATATACTCTTGTTTGCTCTGTGTGTAGTATGTGTGTGTAGTGTGTTGTGTGTGTAGTGTGTGTGTGAGTGTGAGTTTTGGCTGGGTGGGTGATTTCCAGGTTTAAACCACGAGCTTGTAGACATTTGTTTCATTTTAGATGTTGAGAGAATTGATTAGATTCATTGGATTCATTAAGTAAATGACCTCAGGAATGATCAAATAATATCAGGTTTAATTGTGCATTTTTCCAGAAAAACAAATCACCTCATACAATTATTCACAAACACACACAGTCTATATATATGTATGTATGTGTCTGTGTGAATAATTGTATATTAAATCGCAACTTGCATCAGTTGTTTGAGCTGATTTTATTTAAAAAAAATTTACCAATTAAACATTTCTTTGCTCTATTGAGCTTTCATTGCCATACGACTACTGGAAAAATGCACAATTAAACATGATATTGTAATTTTAATAAATAAAAAACATTATGTAAATTGCAATTTAATGTTGTAATTGTTTTGGGCTTTAGTCTTTTCATTTATCAAATCACATACATTTTCAGACAATTACAGACAGACATTTTTGTGTGAAAAAATATGTAGTTAAAATGTTTTTTTAATTGCATTTTGCACGAGTTCTCAAATAAAAGTTCTCTTTTTTTATACACTATTTAAAATGTATATATATATCACTATTGATAATTTATATTTTAAATATAGATAGATAAGCATATTTTTGTGCATATTTATCTTTTTATTTTGTCACCCACCCAAATTTTGCTGCACGCAGGTTTGAGATTGGCTTTCAAGTGTCGTCTGTGCATCAGGGTTTTGTTTGTGCGTCAAAGAGACGATGTTTTACACCTGACCTCAAATGTTGCCATGCTGAAATCATTCAGTCACGCGATTATAAACGCTTCAGTCCCTGAACGAGCGTCTTTATGATGGAGGTTTGGTTCCTTTTGTCGCCTTTTCCACCTTTGTTGCCATTGGCATTTGGCTTGCTTAGTTGGGGACATTAAATTTAACATTTAATTTAATATTCAACAATATTATTGATCTGCCTGCATTGACACTATTATACAAGAACTGAACTGAGCTGGACAATGACATCACGGTTTTCTCCAGAGCGGCTTTATATATATATACTAAATTAATAACTTTTTTACAACAAAATGAACCATCTGAACTGGACTGTGACGCTATTTTCTTCTAGAAACAAACTTTTTTGCATTATCCTCCTGTTATCGCTATATAAATAAATGTGACTTGCCGATGGCATGTTTTGTGAGAAGGTTAGGAGTTGGGTCCAGCCCTGTGTGACACACACACACACTCTTTCTTCCCCATAGAAGACGCCGCTCCGTGAACTCGTTCAGCTCGTCTCCTGAAGCTGCAGAGGCGCAGTCGGCGTGCGCTGATGTTCGAGTTCCCTCCACTGCGCTGCACATCTTCGTAAGTCACACTGTCGTGCATGCTAACAAAATGAGAATGAAATTGCTAAAAAATATTAAATGAAATGTAGGAAAAAAACTTCCATAGAGGTTCAAAGGTCAATGATGCGATTTGTAAAAGGTCTGATATCCAGAACTCCTTCCAGTCCTGCCCCTCCCAGCAGCCCCTCTTAATTTTCCCAGCATGCTCTAGTTGTGCGTCGCTGGTTTGAGGTGGCGGCTGATAGATATTATGGACGTTCTTGCTGAATACGAGTCTTTTAGAGAACCAAGTGAGACGTCGACGGCAGCGTCCAACAGAAACACAGCGTTCAGGTGGGAAGGACGGGAAGAGGACGTTAAACTGGTGCATGATCTCAAGTTTTCAAGCTGAGACCTTTCAAAACAAACAAGAAAACCATGTGTATTTGCTTTTTATACTTTGATATATATTTATATATGAAATTAGACAGTTACAGACTCTAAATTGTATTATGGACTCGTGCATTTTCTGTAAAGCTGCTTTGAAACGATGTGTATTGTGAAAAGCGCTGTACAAATACATATGAATTGAATTAAAATTGAATGTGTTTGTGTGTAGGACGCCCATGATGGGGAAGTGAACGCCGTGAGGTTTAGTCCCGGTTCCCGTCTGCTCGCCACGGGAGGAATGGATCGCAGGGTGAAGCTCTGGGAGGTCGTATCCGGTACTGAACACACGCGTTATCATTCACAGTTTTACTAGAGTTCAAAGGTCAGTGATGAGATGTAAAAGGTCCGAAGCCTTGCCTCCTTCCAGTCCCTTTGTCCCTCCCATTCGCCACTCTTAATACCCTTCCCAGCATGCTCTAGTTGTGCATCGCTGGTCAAAGGTGGCGGCTGATATTATGGACGTTTCTGCTGCGTTTATAGTCTTAGAGTCGAGAATTATAAGACGTTTGACAGCAGCGTCCGACAGAAACTCGACGCGCAGGAGGGCCGGACTCGAGGAGAGCGCTTGACGGGCTTATGATCTCAAGTTTTCAAGCTGAGACCTTCAGTCGTTTCAAAGAGGAAACTGGGAGAGTTGTGCATTACACCAGTTCAGTTTCACAAGGTTTAGTGAAGCAACTGCAGAATTTCTGCTTCCTCCTGAAACAAAGATGCATGTGGATGTTCAGTTTTGTGTGTGTGTGGGGTTTTAAAAGCTCTTTTGTTTGTTTCAACAGGGCGATGTGAAGCCAAAGGTGCGCTGACGGGCAGTAATGCTGGAATCACCAGTATAGAGTTTGATAGTGCGGTGAGTCAAGGCCCGTTCACACCAAAAACATTAAAGAATTCGTTCACTTCAGAATTAACATTTCCTGATCATTTACTCTCCCCCTCGTCAGCCAAGATGTTCATGTCTTTCTTTCTTCAGTCGAACAGAAATTAAGGTTTTTGAGGAAAACACTCCAGGATGTTTCTCCATATAGTGTCTTCAATGGGGTCCAACGGGTCGAAGGTCCAGATGTGAGTTTCAGTGCAGCTTCAAAGTCTCGACACGATCCAGCCGAGGAATAAGAGTCTCATCTAGACAAACCAGCGGACATTTTATATAAAAATAGAAACATTTATTAACCATAAATGCTCGTCTTGCACGTCCACGACTTCACACATTACGTAATCACGTTGGAAAGGTCAGGCGGTGACCCGAGGTAGGCGGAGAATGTAGAGTAGGGCGAAAAACTCGAAATCGTCCGACATCGTTGTTTTTTTTGTAAATTTGACTCAGTCATTGCACGTTCGCTTCGGTTCTTACGCCTATGTCACGCTTGACCTTTCAAAGTGATTATGTAATGTGTGGCACGTCACAGCTAGTGCAAGACGAGCATTTATGGTTAAAAAGTCTATAAATGTTTCTATTTTTATAAAATGTCCGCTGGTTTGTCTAGATGAGACTCTTCTTCCTCGGCTGGATCGTGTCGAGACTTTGAAGCTGCACTGAAACTCACATCTGGACCTTCGACCCGTTGGACCCCATTGAAGACACTATATGGAGAAACATCCTGGAGTGTTTTCCTCAAAAACCTTCATTTCTGTTCGACTGAATAAAGAAAGACATGAACATCTTGGATGACGAGGGGGAGAGTAAATTATCAGGACATTTTAATTCTGAAGTGAACGAATCCTTTAATTATATTAGCACCCACACCAGAGGATGATATGTTCTGTTTATTATAAGCGCATGCTGCAGTTTTGTCTGTCGCTTTAAATGCTCGTGCTCTTTTGATTGGCTGTTTTTATCTTTCATCGGCTGGAAAAAAAAAACATTCTGAAAGTGATTCCAACGGTATCATGCCGTATCGTTGTAGTTGTGTTGTGAACTCTGCTATTCTATGAACGATGATGTTATCGTCCTTGCGTGTGAACAGGCTTTTATTATGTATACGTTACCATTTACATTGCATCTTTAATTGAGGATACAATTACTAATAAAATAAAAATATCTGACATGCATCATATTCTTAGCCCAATGATCTCCGCATTGCCAATAACATGGACAGAATCGTAGAATCCATAATTTGTTAATGAAGTTTAATGGATATTGTCACAGAATTTGGCAATGTTTGGATTAATCTGTCAAAAGCAGGGCTCTACTATGAATTAAACACACTTCATGATATGGACTGGTGTCCAGCATTTCAACATTTCATTTGAGGAAAATTTTAATCATTAATACACACAAAAAATCCTAAGCTTTTCACTACAAACTTGTGGGAAAAAAAAGATTTTTAATAAAAATTATAAAGTTAAATGTATCTATTTGATAAATTAAAATGATAAATTATTAAATAAAAACAATGTTCCATTGTAACTGAATTGATATATTTTCATTTGAATATTGATTAAATTATGAATGTAATTGATTAGACATGCTTTTTGAGTATTAAAATGTAACTCATACAATTAAAAAAAAAAACGTTTTGTACTTTATTAAACTAAAAAATAGTAAATATGTCAAAAACGCACAACTTAATTACCAAAATTAAATAAAAAAATAAAATGATAATAGTATCTCATTGATACTAAAATAACACTCACCATAAAAACAGATTCCAGAAAAATAAAATGGGGAAATACAAAATTTGCGTGAAAAATTAAATTAATGATTTGATGAATGATTTTCCGTTGTTGTTACAATATTGTTAGTCAGCATGAAGTGAAAATCCACCCCATCTATTTTGTAAATGCATGTTATTGATCTTATTGTGATTCAACGATTCATGCATGCATGTTTAATTTTTGACTTTGACTTCATCATTTTTAATTCAGATATCATATCTTGGTGGACTCCCATCATTTCATCCACTTAAACCTCAACAGCCGTTGTTTATGATTTAGGCTAGTGGCGCATTGTTATTCTAGCGATCATTTAATTGAAGAAAACATTTACATTTATTAATTTAGCAGACTCTTTTATCCAAAGTGACTTACGAAGTTTGTGTACGCAATGCATATGAATCCATTTAAATGCACACGATTCTTTTATCTAGTTTATAATGATGACCTCAGAGCTAATGGACTAAAAACCACAAAAAAATGCAATTACATCCATAAGATCTTAATTTCAGAAAGAAAATCATTAGTCTACTCGTATAACATGATGCATGATGGTGTGTTATACTGATTGCTTTGTGCTTGTGTTTTGCAGGGAACGTATTTACTGGCCGCTTCTAACGACTTCGCCAGCAGAATCTGGACTGTTGACGACTTCAGGCTGCGGGTGAGGATTTCACTGGAAACACACACACACATACTCACACACTCTCACACACTCTCTCTTCAGGTGTGGTGGCATGTTAACCACATACACACAAGGACTTTAGCCCAAACATGCTTTTAGCTGTAAATGTTTATATTTTACATTGACAATAAAACCTCTTAGATTCTGTGATTCTCTTATTGATCTTGTTCATTTTGTTCATGCATTTAATTATTGATGGTATTAGTTTTTTTTTGGTTTTTTTTATGCATACAAAATTCTCAAACATTTTATATATAGTGGCCAAAAGTGATATCCAGAGAGGATATTTGTTTTTAATGACGCTACAAGTTCAAATAAACCATCAAAATATGAGGAAAATATTTTTGATTTTTTTAAATATGAGGGAAGAAAAAAACACTAAACTTGGTTAAGGTATTTATCTGGCAAAATTATTTGGCAAACTACAGGTTTTGTTTTACTATGCAAAAAAAAAAAAAAAGCATAGATAAACAAAAGCTCACGGGAAAAAGCATACATTGACTGCAACATAATCAGTTATTAATATTTCGTTGGTTCTCTCTTTTGTTCATAATTTCTTAGTATGGCAGCTTGTGCCAAAAATAATTCCTGCAAAGTTTGTCATTTTATTGCGTTTTAACAAATAAAACAATCGACTCCAAGCACAACTACGCAATATGCTTACAAATTCTTTAACAAATGTAATCATATTGGAATAAAGGTTAAAGATGTCAGTATTTCTAGGCCAGACATCAGTATATCCATGCAAGTTATGCTTTTAAATATATAATAAAACATCAATGTTTAAAGTTCACTAAGGTTTATTTGATGGATCAAAGGTCAGTGATGTGATGTAAAAGGTCTGAAGTCCAGATCTCCTTCCAGTCCCTTCGTCCCTCTCAGCCAGCCCTGTTAATTTCCCAGCATGCTCTAGTTGTGCATCACTGGTTTGATGTGGCGGCTGATATTATGGATGTTTCTGCTGAATGAGAGTGTTTTTAGAGAATGGAGTGAGACTCTGACAGCAACATCCCACAGCAACACGACACACACACACATGAGGGCAGGACTGAAGGAGGCTGGTCAGCTGATCTCACAAATCATACTGAGACCTATATTCAGTCTCAGTTACTACTCCAAACTACTGTCTGCATGCCTGTTGAATTGATTGTTATGGTCTTGTCCCAAAGCACACACTCACAGGTCACAGCGGGAAGGTTTTATCTGCTCGCTTTCTCCTCGACAACACTCGAATCGTCTCCGGCAGCTACGATCGAACGCTCAAGCTCTGGGATTTACGCAGCAAAGTCTGTAAGAGACTCTTAGTTGTTATACTTTTTCTTAATTTTCCACTCTGCGTGAATTTGATGCAAAATGGGGCTTAAATGATTAAATTTTTGCTCTTTTGGTTAACCTTTAGAGAATGTTGTATGTCCACTTCTGGGTGACAAACTAAATAATAATGTAATTAATGCTTAATATTAATTAAATTGATAAAATGAAACAAATGTATATTTAATACTAATTCATTAGTCTAAACTAAAATGTGAAAAGTGGCTAGTTGTAAAAGTTTACATTTTATGGTAGTTGATGGTTTATTGAACATATCTGAAGAAATCTTTTCTCTGAAGAACATGGGATTTGTATGGAAGCTTGTTTCCACCAGGGAATGAAAAAATTATAAAAGTTATTGAGACTTTTTATCTCAGAATTCAGACCTTTTTTTCAAAAATCGTGAGTCCATATCTCACGATTCTGAGAAATGAAGTCATGATACTGAGAAATAGTCGCGATTCTGAGAAATAAAGTAGCAATAATCAGAAATAAAGTTGCAATTCTGAGAAAGTTGCAATATTCTGAAATAAAGTCGTCATTGTGAGAAATAGTCACGATTCTGCAATATAGTCGCGATTATAAGTCGCAGTACTCAGAAATAAATTCACGATTCTGAGAAAGTCGCAATACTTGAGATTATATCTGAGATTTGAGAAGTTGAGGTTTTGAGAAAGTCGCGATTCTGCGAAATAATAAATTACAATACTCAGGAAGAAAGTCACAATGCTAATAGCTATGCTAAGAAATAAAGACGCGATGCACAGAAATAAAATTGCGATTCTGAGAAATAAAGTTGCGATTCTGAGAAACTCCCAATACTCAGGAAAAAAAAAGTTGTGATTCTGAGAAATAAAGAAATACATTTCAAATAGGCAGAAATAAAGTTGCAATTCTGAGAAAGTCACAATTCTGATATTTCCATTGTGATAAATAGTCGTGATTCTGCAAAATATAGTCGCGATTGTAAGTCGCATTACTCAGAAACATTTGAGATTCTGAGAAAGTCGCGATTCTGCAAAATAAATCGCAATACTAAGGAAGAAAGGCACAATTCTGAGAAAGTTGCAATATTCTGAAATAAAGTCGTCATTGTGAGAAATAGTCACGATTCTGCAATATAGTCGCGATTGTAAGTCGCAGTACTCAGAAATAAATTCACGATTCTGAGAAAGTCGCAATACTTGAGATTATATCTGAGATTTGAGAAGTTGAGGTTTTGAGAAAGTCGCGATTCTGCGAAATAATAAATTACAATACTCAGGAAGAAAGTCACAATGCTAATAGCTATGCTAAGAAATAAAGACGCGATGCACAGAAATAAAATTGCGATTCTGAGAAACTCCCAATACTCAGGAAAAAAAAGTTGTGATTCTGAGAAATAAAGAAATACATTTCAAATAGGCAGAAATAAAGTTGCAATTCTGAGAAAGTCACAATTCTGAAATAGTCGCCATTGTGATAAATAGTCGTGATTCTGCAAAATATAGTCGCGATTGTAAGTTGCATTACTCAGAAATATTTGAGATTCTGAGAAAGTCGCGATTCTGCAAAATAAATCGCAATACTAAGGAAGAAAGGCACAATTCTGAGAAATATTCGCTATGCTAAGAAATAAAGATGCGATTCTGACAAACTCCCAATACTCAAAGTTGCGATTCTAAGAAATATTTGCGATACTAAGAAATAAAGACGCGATGCTCAGAAATAGTCGCAATTCTGAAAAAAATAGTCGTGATTGTAAGAAACTGTTGCGATTCTGCGGAATAAAGTCACTATTTCTCAGAATCCTGCCTTTATTTCTGAGTATTGTGACTTTATTCCACAGAATCGCGACAATTTCTTACAATCACGACTATATTTCTCAGAATTGCGACTATTTCTGAGCATCGTGTTGTTGTAAACTCAGAATCGAAGACCAGGAGACTTTTGGGATCACGTTGAAGAAGTTATTCTTTGAGGACTTCGCGTTGACGTGGCTGCAGTTCATCAAAAGTCTAAACTCAAGACAGTTGCCTTGCAAATTTATAGACATTTAGGGGGAGGGATTTACATTGAGGTTGAACAAAGCATGCAAATTAAGTATACAGGTTAACCATTCAAAAGCATATGTGCTAATCCAATCAGCCTAACGATTCATCGTCTAGGGCTACGGGCTCGAGTCAAAAGGTGACTTAGAGAGAAAAACAGAGAAAAACAGGACTGGCAGAAACTGTTGTTACTATTATCCTAACCTAACCTTAAAATGCGAACTTCAATGTACTCAACTTTTACTGTTGCAAACTAAATTAAACATTTAATAAATTTGTAATCCAACAGTGTCTTTGTCTTAGTGTGGCATATTTATTTCTAAGTATTCACAATTTATTTATTTATTTCTCAGAAATAAAGCCAGGATTCTGAGTATTAAGAAATAAATTGTGAATACTTTTTCTGCGATTCTAAGAAATAAATTATTTTAAAATAGTTTTTTTTTTTTTTTTTTCTCTCACAGTGGCAAGTTTTTCCTCAGAGTTGTAAGATAAACAAAAAAATGTCATTCATCGGCGGAAACAAGCTTCTATAGATTTGTGCCTTAAATTTACTTGTAAAAATGTCTAGTTGCTTTTAATGGTCTTCGAATCTCCTCCTCATAAGCCTGATAAATGGAGCTGTTTCTCTCAGGCATGAAGACTGTGTTCGCTGGCTCCAGCTGTAATGACATCGTCTGCACGGAGCAGTGTGTGATGAGCGGACACTTCGACAAGAAAATTCGTTTCTGGGACATCAGGCGAGTCGTGATTTGGATCCCAGCGCTCAGATTTGAGCTTGTAAGTCTAGTTCACTAATAGTGTGTGTGTGTGTGTGTGTGTTTAGAGCGGAGAGTATCGTGCACGAGCTGGAGTTGCTGGGACGCGTGACGTCTTTGGATCTCAATCACGACCGGACCGATCTCCTGACCTGCTCTCGTGACGACCTGGTGAAGATAATCGATCTGCGCAGTAATGCAGTGCGACAGACCTTCAAGTACGTCACACTTCATGTACAATAGTGGATTTATTTATTGTAAATTACCGTTTTTTACTGTCTGGTGTATAAATGCATCAGAATTTCTAATAAAATGTTTCTGCAGTGCTCAAGGATTTAAGTGCGGTTCTGACTTCACCAGGGTCACATTCAGGTTAGAGCCGCAGTGTGCATGAGTTTGATTTCAGATTGTTTATTGACATTTTCAAAACTGACTAGATAGTGGGTTCCCTGAATCATTAGTCTTAAGGAAACCCTCTATAATTAAGCTGAATTTAGTCACATTTGCCGGTTCAGTTCTCTGATGTTTGTTACTGATCACATGACATGCAAGTAAATTTTAGCAAGTGTTTTATTTTGATTTGTTTTTATTTTAAAATTACATAAATATATATACGGCTGCATGAATGCTACATTTTTTTTAATTGCAAATATTTTGTCATTGCAATTTGAACTTCTTGTTATTATTACTTTTAACTCTAGTGTATAAAATGTATGACAGAAATATATTAGCTAAGTTATATATTATTAATAAATTAATAATATAGTGTTTGTATATTACAGTTGCACTGTAAAATGAACTCTCGAGTGCTTGTGTTTTCAGTCCTGATGGGAGTTACGTGGCGGCCGGTTCTGCAGACGGCGTTCTGTACATCTGGAACGTTCTTACAGGAAAACTAGACAAAACTCTTGATAAGGGTCACAGGTGAGCAAGACGAGACACACTCACATACACAATCACATACACACTCACTCACTCACACACTCACATACACACTCACTCACACACACTCACATACACACTCACTCACACATACACTCTCACACTCACTCACTCTCTCACTCTCTCACTCACTCTCTCACTCTCTCACTCACTCACTCTCTCACTCTCTCACACACACTCTCTCACTCACTCACTCTCTCACTCTCTCACTCTCTCACTCACTCACTCACTCACTCACTCACTCACTCACACACACACACACACACACACACACACACACACACACACACACACACACACACTTACACACACTCACACTCTCACTCACTCACACACACTCACACTCTCTCTCACTCACACACACTCTCTCTCACTCTCACACTCACTCACTCTCTCACACACTCTTTCACTCTCTCACACACTCACTCTCTCTCTCACTCACTCACTCTCTCACTCACTCACTCTCTCACTCACTCACTCTCACACACACACACACACACACACACACACACTCTCTCACTCTCTCTCACTCACTCACTCACTCTCACTTACACTCTCTCTCTCTCTCTCTCTCTCTCTCTCTCTCTCTCTCTCTCTCTCTCTCTCTCTCTCTCTCTCTCTCACTTACTCACTCACTCACTCACAACTGGTTCACTATCTTTGTTGGGACTCTTCATAGACATAATGGTTTTTATACTGTACGAACTGTATATTCTGTCCCCTTACACTAAACCTACCCATCAACCAACCACACACACACACACTCTAACACAACCCCTAAACCTACCCATCACACACAACTTTTGTACATTTTCAAAAAACTAGTAAATGTATCAGAATACATGAGCTTTATTCGCCAAGTGTGCACAATAACATTATATATATATTTAAATAACATTTGTATATGTATTTACAAAATCTCTAATTATTGCTTCTCTCTCAAGTACTGAGAATGAATTCTAAAAACAGGTGTTGATTGCTGTGTTAGCGGTTTAAGCTAGCGATAGCATGGGGGAAACTGTAGCAGTATATATCTGTGCTTGCATACACAGCGAATTCATACATACTGCAAAAATAGTACACAAACTTACATCCGTTTAATTTCCATTGTGTGTTTCCTTCCACACTTGACAGCTCTCCTAAACTTCCTGTCTCTCTGTCCCTTTTGCAGCTCTGCCATAAACTCGGTGTCCTGGTCTCCGTCGGGGGCGTACGTGGCCAGCGTGGAGAAGGGCAGCAAGGCCGTGCTGTGGTCTGACATGTGATCAGCAGCGATCGGTTGAAACGGACTGTAAACACAGAAGGAAAGTGAGCCCACCCTCACGTCCCACTGGCCTCTCGAACTACCTTTCCCACAATGCCATCTGTCTGGCCACCTGCGTGTGTGTGTGTGTGCTGCCTGCCTGTACGATCGGGCGGCACCGCACACGTAATTATACATAAATATATTTATATCGGCTTTCATGTTCTGTCGTCGGTTGTCTCACACACACTAGATGTGGGACAATGAAGATTATGCAAATGACTCGTTGTCCTGCACGACTCTTACTGCTTATTTTAACACGGCTTTAAATTAGTGTGTGTGTTTGTGTGCATTTACTGTTGGGAGATTATGCTTTGCCTTATACAGATACAGGTCGTTAAGCTGCGTGTGTGTGTGTGTGTGTGTGTGTGCGCGTGTGTGTGTGTGTGTGTGTGTATATACATGCATTGAACAGGAACCCAATTTTCTTTAGGATGAATCTTACAAAGAAATGTCTCACATTTTGCTTAAAGAACATGCAGGATTTCTGTTTGATTAATTGCATTGACATTTTTTAATTTAAGCACATTTAACCCCATGCACTAAACAAAGGCCATTGTCAAGAATGAGAAATTAATTACCATACTGTAATACAGTAAGGATTATGACATCCACAAAGGGCTTTTATTTATTAGAATCTGCATAAACTGAAGCCAGTACATGTGCTGTTATTACATAATTATATTATAATAAATATATATTGTGATTGCTATTTTTCCCACATCATCTCAGTAATGAGAACCTTTTAAAAAAATTGCTGTAATACATTTTGGGGCAAAAATGTGTTTGAATAAAAAATAATAATGTGCATGTATAAAATAATAAAATCTTAATTAAAAAAAAAAAAAAACAGGCTTGATTTTCTCTATGCAAAATGTAGTAGTTTTGATCCACTTGACCTTTTTTGTGAGATTTACACACTCCCAACTGTGTCTGTGTGATGAGATCTGATTATGTTGATGCTCTGATTGTCACATTCAAAATTCAAAAAGTTTTGTTTGCCGTGCATAAGACATTCAGAAGTATTTCCCACGATTCTCTCCTATAGTTTACATGTTTATTTGAATTTGAATTACTCTTAAATGATTTATTGACACACAACTGAAAATGAGGGCGTGTCACATATTATTTGGTCCAATCACAGTGCTCGTTATCATAAGCCCCTCCCCTTGGGTCCTGGATGACCGTGTGTGTGTGGTGTGAACGTGTGATGTATGCAGTGACTCTGAATGTGTGCAATGAGATGAGAAGAAAACCATGCTCTGTTGTTGTTTATTTTAATTTAATTTTTATTTCCGATGCACACAAGCTCATATCCTCCGAGCATGATGTCTGTTTCAAATACTGTAACTCTGCTCAGCTGTTTCTGCAAAGGAGAACAAGTGCACTTGTTATTTGCCCTGACGCCAGCAGTGGAGCTGGTGACATTTGCACTTAGGTGAAAAACAAACAAATGACTGTAATGCTCCTTCATACTCGATGTCTAACACTATAACTGATGTGTCTGCGATCACATTAGCTGGTTTTGAAACACTCATGTCCCCAACGCTCAACGCTGGAGTCTGTCAAGGTGCCCAACAAGTGCACTTGGTTTCAGATAGTGAGTGGAGGGGACAGCACACTTCATGGATGACTTGTGGGTGTGGCTTGCATTTAGCCCCACCCCTCGAATACATTTGAGGGTGTGGCTTGTGTTTAGCCCCACCCCTTAGATACATTTGAGGGTGTGGCTTGTGTTTAGCCCCACCCCTTGGATACATTTGAGGGTGTGGCTTGCATTTAGCCCCATCTCTCGGATACATTTGAGGGTGCGGCTTGTTTAGCCCCACCCCAGGATACATTTGAGGGTGTGGCTTGCATTTAGCCCCACCTCTTGGATACATTTGAGGGTGTGGCTTGCATTTAGCCCAACCCATCGGATACATTTGTGGGTGTGGCTTTTTTTATCCCCACCTCTCTGATACATTTATGGGTGTGGCTTGCATTTAGCCCCACCTCTCTGATACAGTTGTGGGTGTGGCTTGTGTTTAGCCCCGCCCCTCTGGCACATTTGTGGGTGTGGCTGAGAGGGTGCACTATTGTATCACTCAACGGACTGTGGAAGGTAATTGTTGCTAATGTATATGAGGTCTCTGTATATGTCTGCTTAATGTTTGCACACCATAAAATGTGTGAGACGTTACTTGCATTTGTCTGTCTTTTTCTTGGATTTAAAAACTTTTTTCTTTTTTTTTACTTGATCGATAAGAGTGAGCAAGTCATATTTATCTTTATAGTGTCTGGAAAGCGTTTTAAAGCCTTCCATGCATGTAAGAAAAATAAAAAAAGCTATATTTTCTTAATGCAAGGGTTTCACATGACCATTTTCGTGAGATTTACCCAAAAACAAAATTTTACAGACAATTTTTTAAAAAAATTTTTTTTATCATTATTATTCATATAGTCATACTGAACTGGTCAAAAACACTATAACACTAGAATTTTTTTTTTTTTACTTTGAAACAATTTTCACTCAACAAATAGTTTCAAAGAAACATTGAATTAAACATGAAATTTTGAAGTAGAAAAACTGAAATAGTATTTTCCTGTAAAACACACAATAATCTTTGTTTACAACTTCCAAAAACATTTTTATTACAGTGAAGCTTTTCCTAAATGGTTCCGCAGGACACAAAGAAAATTAATTACTGAATTAATGAATTATTATTATTTTTTTAAATAATTTTTATTTTCTTTGAAGTCAAACTCCCCAACAAAATCACCCTTTGTTCTGGAATGATTAATTCTTTTCAAGCCATAGAGCTATTCAAGTCGTCATCTGAAAATACCTGTAATTTTTTTTTTTATATATTGCAATATAGATTATAGCACAAAAAGAAAATATACTAATGTCAGTGTTTTTATTAATATTGCTCAGCCCCCATAAAAGCATTCAGAAGTATTGCTCACAATTCCCCACTATAGTTGATGTGTTTGTGTGAGTGGGGAGTTTGTCTGGCGTTTCTCAGATGCTGACAGGCGCTCGGAGTGTGTGTACGTGAGACGCGAGCGATAAGAGGGTCTTTCCTGTGTGTGTAATCCATGTGCTGACATCAGCACTGAGACTCAGACTGCTGAGACTGACAATCACAGATCGGTTTATCAGCCCATCTCTCTCTCTCTCTCTCTCTCTCTCTCTCTCTCTCTCTCTCTCTCTCTCTCTCTCTCTCTCTCTCTCTCTCTCTCTCTCTCTCTCTCTCTCTCTCTGTCTCTCCCCCCCCCCCCATCCCCCCCCCCCTCTCAATAGCAACAAACATGAAATGGAATGTTCCAGTCCTGTCTTCTGATTGGTCGATCCAGTATTACATTAACTGACACTACTAGATCCACTATTAAAAGACAACACCAATCAGTGTGATTCAGAAAACAATGTTCATAAATACAAATCTTCTGAAAACATGCCTGTAACATTTTACAGTAAGGTTGCATTTCTTAACATTAGTAAAGATGAACAAAAACTAACAATTACAGTCAAAGCAGAATGCATTCAGACACCTTCAACATTTCTCACATTATCAGTTTATTCGCTATAGTTTAGAAAATGGTAATAAAATATGACAGATCAGTGGATATTTGACTGGTTTTGTCCGTCCTTCTGTTAGACTGTCTCACTGATGAATTATGTTGAATATCTGTCAGCTGTTAAATTTAACTACACAATTAGATAATACCAGTTTAGCTCAACCAATCACCAAGCAATGCTTCATTCTGTTCAGTCTGTGTGTAAAAAGAGCATTAGCAATTAAAGAAAACACACTTCAGCAAAACATGATCAGGTCAGAGTGTGGGAATCATTTTTGGTCCCAAATGTTACTGGTAGTCACTGTATGAAGAATATTTGGGTATAATATGTCAGTTTACTTTATTTTGCTCTCCTCACTTACATAAATGAACTATAGTGTCCTGCACACACTAGTGAAAAAAATATAAAAATTTCTATCTAGTGTCTAAATAACTTTTGGTTTGACTGTATATTGCTCATTGTTAGTTAATGAATTAACTAATGGGACCTGTAAAGTGTTTTTGACATATTAAAGGTTTGTGTTGTTTGCAGGCGAGATAATTTTGGTTTCACCCAAATATTAATCATATGGACTAGTTTTATTATGCTTTTCCGGCGCTTGACAGCCACTCGTTCATTGCATTTAAACCAAAATTTCTGGTAACCACAACTGCCAGTTTTTTACGGTAAATTTCTGGTAACCACAGCTGCCCGTTTTTATACGGTAAATTTCTGGTAACCACAGCTGCCAGTTTTTATACGGTAAATTTCTGGTAACCACAGCTGCCAGTTTTTTACGGTAAATTTCTGGTAACCACAGCTGCCAGTTTTTTACGGTAAATTTCTGGTAACCACAGCTGCCAGTTTTTTACGGTAAATTTCTGGTAACCACAGCTGCCAGTTTTTTACGGTAAATTACTGGTAACCACAGCTGCCAGTTTTTTACGGTAAATTTCTGGTAACCACAGCTGCCCGTTTTTATACGGTAAATTTCTGGTAACCACAGCTGCCAGTTTTTTATACGGTAAATTTCTGGTAACCACAGCTGCCAGTTTTTTACGGTAAATTTCTGGTAACCACAGCTGCCAGTTTTTTACGGTAAATTTCTGGTAACCACAGCTGCCAGTTTTTTACGGTAAATTACTGGTAACCACAGCTGCCAGTTTTTTACGGTAAATTTCTGGTAACCACAGCTGCCCGTTTTTATACAGTAAATTTCTGGTAACCACAGCTGCCAGTTTTTTACGGTAAATTACTGGTAACCACAGCTGCCAGTTTTTTACGGTAAATTTCTGGTAACCACAGCTGCCCGTTTTTATACAGTAAATTTCTGGTAACCACAACTGCCAGTTTTTATACGGTAAATTTCTGGTAACCACAGCTGCCAGTTTTTTACGGTAAATTACTGGTAACCACAGCTGCCAGTTTTTTACAGTAAATTTCTGGTAACCACAGCTGCCAGTTTTTATACAGTAAATTTCTGGTAACCACAGCTGCCAGTTTTTTACGGTAAATTTCACGGATTTGTTTTTACAGTGTGCACACAGTTCGACTCTTTATTGTTTAGATGATCCTCACTGACCCTTCAGTCCTCAGATCCCTGTAATCTGTCATTTTCTGTGTTTTTCTGAATGCGTTTCCTTGTTATTGTCACGGGTGTGTGATATAACAATGATTTCCGAGTGATACACATTTGATTGGATTAGTTGTGCATCTTCATTACTTCTGCACGCTAATCTCGCTGACGGTAAAGAACTGAGCCACGGCTAACGAATGGCTAGGCGGTGGGCGGAGTCACAGGTTACAAATACTGGCCCTGAACATCAGCGTACACACACACATACACACACACACACTCTTTACCTGGACACACAACAGCATCTGTATCTGAACACAGACAGGTGAGTGTTACTGCTGCAGGACGGATGGATGGATGGATGGATGGATGGATGGATGGAAAGATAGACAGAATGATAGAATGATTGGATGGATGGATGGATGGATGGATGGATGGATGGATGGATGGATGGATATATAGACAGAATGATGGATGGATGGATGGATGGATGGATGGATGGATGGATGGATGGATGGATGGATGGATGGATAGATAGATAGCTTGATTGAACAATGGAGTTTATTATTAATAAAGTTTTTAATAAAGTGAGTCCGCTGTCAGTATTAGATTTTGTATTAAAATTGGACATTAGACATCTTATACTTATTTTTGTTTAATATTTTAACCTCAGTGTCGTCATGGAAACAGGATGCTGGTTTGGCATTCAGTCAAACAAACAAGCAAACGTTTCAGTGTGTGTGTATGTGTGTTAATTGGGGTTTAGGTTACACTAGATTAGTGCTGTGAGTCATCGGCTCAGAGCTGAAACTGCTGATGAGAAGTGTGTGTGTGAGAGTGAGTGTGGGTGTGAGAGAGAGAGAGAGTGAGTGTGTGTGTGTGTGAGAGAGAGAGAGCGTGTGAGTGTGTGTGTGTGAGAGAGAGAGAGCGTGTGAGTGTGTGTGTGTGTGAGAGAGAGTGAGTGATGGTGTGTGTGTGTGTGTGTGTGTGTGTGTGTGTGTGTGTGTGTGTGTGTGTGTGTGTGTGTGTGTGTGTGTGTGTGAGTGAGTGAGTGTGTGTGTGTGTGTGTGTGTATGTGTGAGTGAGTGAGTGAGTGAGTGAGTGAGTGAGTGCGATTGATTGAGTGAGTGAGTGGGTGTGTGTGTGTGTGTGTGTGTGTGTGAGTGTGAGAGAGAGAGAGAGAGAGAGAGAGAGAGAGAGAGAGAGAGAGAGAGAGAGTGAGAGTGAGTGTGAGTGAATGTTTGTGTGTGGGAGTGAGTGAGCTACAATTACTATTTAGAAAAAGCTGCTGGTAATGAATATTAATATTGAGTATTGATGATCATTGTCTCTGTTTCTGCGTCAGGAGACAGAATGAGTCCCAAACACATCATCTACAAGAAACTCTCCAGAGACAAATCTGTGAGTCTCTGTCCTTCCCTTCTCATCCTTCTGTCCATTTTTACTTTCTTTGTATGAGTGCTGTTGTGTGTGTGTGTGTGTGTGTGTGTGTGTGTGTGTGTGTGTGTGTGTGTGTGTGTATGAGTGCTGTTGTGTGTGTGTGTGTGTGTGTGTGTGTGTGTGTGTGTGTGTGTGTGTGTGTGTGTGTGTGTGTGTGTGTGTGTATGAGTGCTGTTGTGTGTGTATGAGTGCTGTTGTGTGTGTGTGTGTGTGTGTGTGTGTGTGTGTGTGTGTGTGTGTGTGTGTGTGTGTGTGTGTGTGTGTGTGTGTGTGTGTGTGTTAGTGTGACCTAATCACTCAAAACTAACTTAAGCTGGACAATAACTTTATTCTAGATCTCTGTTACTGTAATCTCCTATTATCTCTGTAAAGCTGCTTTGAAACAATTCATATTATTAAAAGCGCTGTATAAATGAAGGTGACTTGACTAATGTGTGTGTGTGTGTGTGCTGACCGGATAACTGTGTGTGATGTCATAGGTTGGCGTTTACATGGGGAAACGGGATTTCGTGGATCACTGCGACTCTGTTGATCCTGTCGGTGAGTTTAGCAGACGAGATTCCCGAACCCATCTGTCCTCAAACAGCCTTTATAATCCATCATTAATGCATTCATTCTGCCCTGTAATGCAGCTTATAATGCATTGTATTGTCTCATGAATAATTATAACCACATTATAAAACATTATAATATGTATGTTACACCATTGGAAAATACAATGCATTAAAACGCATGCAAACCAATTTCAGATGTAATAAGGAATCTGCAAATATAATAATGCATTTGAACTTTGGTTATAATTATTTATTAAAATATATAATGCATTAAAATGTACATTATGAATACCTTCATAATGCATGATAAAGTGTTTAAATGTGCTTGCATCCCATTGAAGAGAATGGAGAGCAGACTTATTATACTTACTAAAAAACTAAAACCAAAACCATAAAAACTTTTGTAACTTAAAATAAAATAAACTTTGACTGAAATAATATATATATATATACATATTTTATTTAATCTAGTTGCTAATTTCTCATTTTCATTTAGTTTAATTTGATGTACTAAAATGACTAAAGCTGATATAAAAATGTATTAAAACCATAATTTGTAGTAATTTTATTGTTTCTGTAATTTTATTATTTTTTAAAATATGTATATATAGTTTTTATTCTGAATGCATATATATATTTCTCTCTCTCTCTCTCTCTCTCTCTCTCTCTCTCTCTCTCTCTCTCTCTCTCTCTCTCTCTCTCTCTCTCTCTCTCTCTCTCTCTCTCGTGTCAGATGGAGTTGTGCTGATCGACCCAGAGCAGGTGAAAGGAAAGAAAGGTGAGAGACACATTCACAGACAGATGGCAGTGCTGAGCTGTGTGTGTGTGTGTGTGTGTGTGTGTGTGTGTTCAGCCTATGAAACATATGTAGATGAATGAATCTGCTGTGTGTGTGTGTGTGTGTGTGTGTGTGTGTGTGTGTGTGTGTGTGTGTGTGTGTGTGTGTGTGTGTGTGTGTGTTGAGCCTATGAAACACATGTAGATAAATTAATGTGTGTGCGTGCGTGTATGTGTGTGTGTGTGTGTGTGTGTGTAGAGCCTATGAAACACATGTAGATGAATGAATCTGCTGTGTGTGTGTGTGTGTGTGTGTGTGTGTGTGTGTGTGTGTGTGTGTGTGTGTGTGTGTGTGTCTATGAAACACATGTAGATTAATGAATCTGCTGTGTGTGTGTGTGTGTGTGTGTGTGTGTGTGTGTGTGTGTGTGTGTGTGTGTGTGTGTGTGTGTGTCTATGAAACACATGTAGATTAATGAATCTGCTGTGTGTGTGTGTGTGTGTGTGTGTGTGTGTGTGTGTGTGTGTGTGTCTATGAAACACATGTAGATTAATGAATCTGCTGTGTGTGTGTGTGTGTGTGTGTGTGTGTGTGTGTGTGTGTGTGTGTGTGTGTGTGTGTGTGTGTGTGTGTGTGTGTGTGTGTCTATGAAACACATGTAGATTAATAAATCTGCTGTATGTGTGTTCATCTCCTCTAGTCTACGTCATGTTGTCCTGTACGTTCCGCTACGGTCGGGACGATATGGACGTCATGGGAATTGCGTTCCGCAGGGATATTTTCCTGTGCACACGGCAGGTCTATCCTCCTCTCCAGGACAAGGAGCGCAGCATACACACTAAAGTGCAGGAGAAGATCCTGCGCAAGCTCGGAGACGATGCGTATCCCTTCTTCTTTGAGGTTAGAGTCATTTCTGATCGCTTTAATTCATGGATGCAAACAGCACAAGAAGACGGACATAAACTTTTGCTTGAAAGTGCACCTATTGTGCTCTTTTAAAGGTTCCTTATTTAGTTTTGGCCTCTCCTTCAATAGTTTTACATGCATCAAAGTCCAAAACACTTTAATTTTCTCATAATATCCACTGCAGCATCAACTCTTTTCTCTCAGTGTCTGAAACGCTTTGTTTGAAGATTCAGTCTCTCTAAGCCCCGCCCCTCTGAGAGCTGCTCTGCTCTGATTGGTCAGAAAGCAAACGCTCATGATCATATCTGAATCTCAGCTCTTGACACACAGTGATACGAACAGTGACGATGGCGTGGGTTTTACCGTATCAATCTCATCAAAGTGGATTTGCTTTGTCAGCAGAAAACAGCGTCTTCTCCACATGAACAACACGAACCAAACTCTTCCAGTCTCAGATAAACTACAGTGTTTGAGGGCGGAGCTAAGAGACGCTGTTCAGCCAATCAAGACCACACGCTGGCATTATGCTAATTAGTTACAAACCTAAGTATCTTCAGCAGAAACTGAATTACTGACAACTCGTTTCAGTTCAGAATCACTTCTTTCTTTTAAGAGAGAAAAACTCCATTAATCTGCACTTTGACATTTGAAACTGCAGATCTTCCACATTCACAAACAGCTCTATTAACACTACATGAAAGATCATATCCCAAAAAGCATAACAGGGGCACTTTATTTGGGCGGGTGAATATGTTGTGATTTCTGATTGCGTGTGTTTTCTCTCAGTTTCCAGATAACCTGCCGTGTTCTGTGGCTCTGCAGCCGGCGTCCACTGACCCAGGAAAGGTAAACGGTCTAAAAACACCAGAACCACAAACATTCAGTGTTTTGATACTATTGTAATTTTTATTAATATTTAGAATTTTAGTTGCACTAAATGAAAATGTTTTTTACATTTATTTTATTTAAAGTAAAGTTATATAATTCTGAGTTTTTTTTATATATACAGATCACAATTCTCCCACGATTCTGATTAGACAACTAATTGTAATTTACTAGAGGCTCTAACAAAATGTTTAATTAATTTGAATTTATTACTATTTATTATTTTACTTCGGGGGGGGGTTTATCGTTGAATGAATGATTCAATGACTCACTCACTCATAGACTTCACACGATTCATTACTAGATGAATCAGTGTTTTTGAACGAATCTGATTCATGACAAATATATTTTTAACAGTCACTTGTCGCCACCTACTGGTGTAACGATGTAATGATACAATCTTTATTTGAAGCGTCAAGTAAAGAAATAAGATTGCATGAGTGTTTGAATCGAGATCACAATCTTTTAACGATTAATCGTGCAGCTCTAATTAAGTAATGGGTGTTTTTTTATGGTTTAATTTGTTTAGCTACAATAACCTTGGTTTGAAATGTCTAATTAATTGGAGTAAAAGTTGTGTGTGTGTGTGTGTGCAGCGCTGTGCAGTGGAGTTTGAGGTGAAGGCGTTCTGTGCCGAAAATCAAGATGAAAAAGCCCAAAAGAGGTGAGAAAAGTCACAAACGACAGATCAACAAAAAAAAACTAAAAGAACAAAACCTGATCAATACAAGACACCACTCACTATTTTTATGCACTGAAATAAAAATGAAAATGCATAATAATAGCCAATCAGAAGCCTTGCAGATACTGTGTTGGTTAGTGGTTGAGGCAATTATAATTTTGAAAGGGGTGGTTGATTCTGATTTGACTTTTCTAACTTTAGTTAGTGTGTAATGTTGCTGTTTGAGCATAAACAACATCTGCAAAGTTACAACGCTCAAAGTTCAGAGCAAAGGGAGATATTTGCTTTTAAAGAAATCGCTTTTTAAGGACTACAACAAACGGCTGGTAGAGACTACACCACATTCCTCCCGGGTTAGTGACATCACCAACCCTAGAATTGACATAAACCCCGCCCCCTGAACACGATTTATAGATTATCAAGACAGAATATGCTAATCAATGACTAGAAAATAACTCCACATCAGCTACATAACTTCATCAACTAACCATTCAGAAATGTCCTGTTGCTTCTACATGTTGTCACTTCTTCTTGAGTCTCTCCATCATTGTCTGACTCTGGTTTGAACATAAAAGACTAAAAGTTTTTAAAACTTAAAGGACACGAGCTCTTAAAGCTCCGCCCCCTGTGCCGGGAGCAGCAGCTCATTTGCATTTAAAGGGACAGACACAAAAGGTGTGTTTTTGCTCACCCTCAAAAAGCGACAATTTTAATATGCTATATAAAAATATCTGTGGTGTATTTTGAGCTAAAACTTCACACACACACTCTGGGGACATCAGAGACTTATTTTACATCTTGTGAAAAGGGCATTATACCACCCCTTTAATAGACTGTTGTCTCGTTTGAGACCCAGACCATTAAAATGTGGTCTTGAGAGCAAAACCACAAGATCAAGACTCCAACTTTTTAGTGAATGATCTCTCTCTCTCTCTTTCTGCAGGAGTACGGTCCGGTTGGCCATCAGAAAGATCCAGTATGCTGCAGATAAAGGCGGCGCGGTCCCGTCGGCTGAGACCACCTGTGAATTTGTGATGTCTGATAAACCGCTGCACATGCGTGTCAGTCTGGAGAAAGAGGTGGGACACAGCCATAAACATGTACAGTCAAACCAAAAGTTATTCAGACACCAGATATAATTCTTATTATTTTTTCCTAGTGTGTGCAGGACACTATAGTCCATTTTTGTAAGTGAGGAGAGCAAAATAAAGTAAACTGTGACATATTATACCCAAAAATTCTTCATACAGTGACTACCAGTCAAATTAATACAAATTTGGGAGCAAAAATGTTTCCCACACTCTGACCTGATCATGTTTTGCTGAAGTGTTTTTTTCTTTAATTGCTAATGCTCTTTTTACACACAGACTGAACAAAATGAAGCATTGCTTGGTCACTGGTTGAGCTAAACTGGTATTATCTGATTGTGTAGTTAAATTTAACAGCTGACAGATATTCAACATAATTCATCTGTGAGACAGTCTAACAGAAGGACGGACAAAACCAGTCAAATATCAACAGAGTTCATAACTCTGAGTTCTTGTCATATTTTACTACCATTTTCTAAACTATAGCGAATAAACTGATAATGTGAGAAATGTTGAAGGTGTCTGAACACATTTTGGTTTGACTGTAATGCATATCCAAACATAAATGAATCCATTTAAATCTGTGATTGTGCGTTACAGACATACTACCACGGAGAGATGATCAACATCAGCGTGGAAATTGACAACAGTTCTAACAGGAATGTGAAGGACGTGTCAGTCTCAGGTACATGAACACAGTGCTCACTTTAAACCCATGTACAAGTGTGTGTTTAGTGTGTTTCAGTGTGTGTGTTCTGTTTCTCCGTATTACAGTGGAGCAGGTTACTAGTGTGGTGCTTTACTCCAACGACAAATACATCAGTCCTGTGGCCTATGAGGAAACCATGTGAGTACAAACACACCATTATTACAGTCAGTGATGTCACAGTAATGTCACATGCTCTTATGACATCATATAATAAATGAGTCCTCATTCTGAGGTGACTGATTCAATCACTCCTCGACTTCATAGTTTAAGCATAAAAACACGCACACCGCGGTAAAGTGGACCATGTCCTCAGTACTGAATAACATGTACTGTAAGTGTATATAGTCACGACTGATGTTTTTCTTGGCTTTGCACACTGTTTTGGATGATGGAGATTTTATATTATTGTTACATTATTTTATTTTTGCAATAATTAACTTTGTAAATCATAATTATCATGTCACAAAAGATTTCTATTTCAAATAAATGCTGTTCTTCTGAATTTTCTGGTCATCAAAGAATCCTGAAAATTTAATGTATCACAGTTTCCACAGAAATATGAACTGTTTTCAACAATGCTAATAATATTAGAATAATGAAATTTGAAAAGGGACCGGTTTGGTTCAGTGAGCTTGTCGCAGTGCATTCTGGAAATTACTTCTCCATGAAGAATGCATTCATTGCTACTCTTAATATAGGAATAGAAACATTTTGGAATCTAGATAAGCAGCTCACTAGATCCATATGTAACATTTGGATCACCGTTACCGTGGATTACATTGTCACCTTTATGATGTCACTGTCAGATTGGAGTCTTTATGATGTCACAGTCAGATTGGAGTCTTTATGATGTCACAGTCAGATTGGAGTCTTTATGATGTCACTGTCAGATTGGAGTCTTTATGATGTCACAGTCAGAATGGAGTCTTTATGATGTCACAGTCAGAATGGAGTCTTTATGATGTCACAGTCAGAATGGAGTCTTTATGATGTCACAGTCAGATTGGAACCTTTATGATGTCACAGTCAGAATGGAGTCTTTATGATGTCACAGTCAGAATGGAGTCTTTATGATGTCACAGTCAGAATGGAGTCTTTATGATGTCACTGTCAGATTGGAATCTTTATGATGTCACTGTCAGAATGGAACCTTTATGATGTCACTGTCAGAATGGAACCTTTATGATGTCACAGTCAGAATGGAGTCTTTATGATGTCACAGTCAGAATGGAGTCTTTATGATGTCACTGTCAGAATGGAACCTTTATGATGTCACTGTCAGAATGGAACCTTTATGATGTCACAGTCAGAATGGAATCTTTATGATGTCACAGTCAGAATGGAGTCTTTATGATGTCACTGTCAGATTGGAATCTTTATGATGTCACTGTCAGAATGGAACCTTTATGATGTCACTGTCAGAATGGAACCTTTATGATGTCACAGTCAGAATGGAGTCTTTATGATGTCACTGAGAATGGAGTCTTTATGATGTCACAGTCAGAATGGAATCTTTATGATGTCACAGTCAGATTGGAACCTTTATGATGTCACAGTCAGAATGGAGTCTTTATGATGTCACTGTCAGATTGGAATCTTTATGATGTCACAGTCAGATTGGAACCTTTATGATGTCACAGTCAGATTGGAGTCTTTATGATGTCACAGTCAGATTGGAACCTTTATGATGTCACTGAGAATGGAATCTTTATGATGTCACAGTCAGATTGGAATCTTTATGATGTCACTGAGAATGGAACCTTTATGATGTCACTGTCAGAATGGAATCTTTATGATGTCACTGTCAGATTGGAATCTTTATGATGTCACTGTCAGAATGGAGTCTTTATGATGTCACAGTCAGATTGGAGTCTTTATGATGTCACTGAGAATGGAGTCTTTATGATGTCACAGTCAGAATGGAATCTTTATGATGTCACAGTCAGATTGGAACCTTTATGATGTCACAGTCAGAATGGAGTCTTTATGATGTCACTGTCAGATTGGAATCTTTATGATGTCACAGTCAGATTGGAACCTTTATGATGTCACAGTCAGATTGGAGTCTTTATGATGTCACAGTCAGATTGGAACCTTTATGATGTCACTGAGAATGGAATCTTTATGATGTCACAGTCAGATTGGAATCTTTATGATGTCACTGAGAATGGAACCTTTATGATGTCACTGTCAGAATGGAATCTTTATGATGTCACTGTCAGATTGGAATCTTTATGATGTCACTGTCAGAATGGAGTCTTTATGATGTCACAGTCAGATTGGAATCTTTATGATGTCACAGTCAGATTGGAATCTTTATGATGTCACAGTCAGATTGGAATCTTTATGATGTCACAGTCAGAATGGAATCTTTATGATGTCACTGTCAGATTGGAATCTTTATGATGTCACTGTCAGAATGGAACCTTTATGATGTCACTGAGAATGGAACCTTTATGATGTCACTGAGAATGGAACCTTTATGATGTCACAGTCAGATTGGAATCTTTATGATGTCACTGTCAGAATGGAGTCTTTATGATGTCACAGTCAGAATGGAGTCTTTATGATGTCACAGTCAGATTGGAACCTTTATGATGTCACAGTCAGATTGGAGTCTTTATGATGTCACAGTCAGATTGGAATCTTTATGATGTCACAGTCAGATTGGAATCTTTATGATGTCACTGAGAATGGAACCTTTATGATGTCACTGTCAGAATGGAATCTTTATGATGTCACTGTCAGAATGGAATCTTTATGATGTCACAGTCAGAATGGAATCTTTATGATGTCACAGTCAGAATGGAGTCTTTATGATGTCACAGTCAGATTGGAATCTTTATGATGTCACTGTCAGATTGGAATCTTTATGATGTCACAGTCAGATTGGAATCTTTATGATGCCACTGTCAGATTGGAATCTTTATGATGTCACTGTCAGAATGGAATCTTTATGATGTCACAGTCAGATTGGAATCTTTATGATGTCACTGTCAGATTGGAATCTTTATGATGTCACTGTCAGATTGGAATCTTTATGATGCCACTGTCAGATTGGAATCTTTATGATGTCACTGTCAGAATGGAATATTTATGATGTCACAGTCAGATTGGAATCTTTATGATGTCACAGTCAGAATGGAATCTTTATGATGTCACAGTCAGATTGGAATCTTTATGATGTCACTGTCAGAATGGAATCTTTATGATGTCACAGTCAGATTGGAATCTTTATGATGTCACAGTCAGAATTGAGTCTTTATGATGTTACAGTCAGAATTGAGTCTTTATGATGTCACAGTCAGATTGGAGTCTTTATGATGTCACTGTCAGAATGGAATCTTTATGATGTCACTGTCAGATTGGAATCTTTATGATGTCACAGTCAGAATTGAGTCTTTATGATGTTACAGTCAGAATTGAGTCTTTATGATGTCACAGTCAGATTGGAGTCTTTATGATGTCACTGTCAGAATGGAATCTTTATGATGTCACTGTCAGATTGGAATCTTTATGATGTCACTGTCAGATTGGAATCTTTATGATGTCACAGTCAGAATGGAATCTTTATGATGTCACTGTCAGATTGGAGTCTTTATGATGTCACAGTCAGAATGGAATCTTTATGATGTCACAGTCAGATTGGAATCTTTATGATGTCACTGTCAGAATGGAATCTTTATGATGTCACATTTAGATTGGAATCTTTATGATGTCACTGTCAGATTGGAATCTTTATGATGTCACTGTCAGATTGGAATCTTTATGATGTCACAGTCAGAATGGAATCTTTATGATGTCACTGTCAGATTGGAATCTTTATGATGTCACAGTCAGAATGGAGTCTTTATGATGTCACTGTCAGAATGGAGTCTTTATGATGTCACAGTCAGATTGGAATCTTTATGATGTCACTGTCAGATTGGAATCTTTATGATGTCACAGTCAGAATGGAATCTTTTATGATGTCACTGTCAGAATGGAGTCTTTATGATGTCACTGTCAGATTGGAGTCTTTATGATGTCACAGTCAGAATGGAGTCTTTATGATGTCACAGTCAGATTGGAGTCTTTATGATGTCACTGTCAGATTGGAGTCTTTATGATGTCACTGTCAGAATGGAGTCTTTATGATGTCACAGTCAGTCTGGGCATCTTTTATGATGTCACAGTCAGATTGGAGTCTTTATGATGTCACAGTCAGATTGGAGTCTTTATGATGTCACAGTCAGATTGGAACCTTTATGATGTCACTGAGAATGAAACCTTTATGATGTCACAGTCAGATTGGAATCTTTATGATGTCACAGTCAGATTGGAATCTTTATGATGTCACTGAGAATGGAACCTTTATGATGTCACAGTCAGATTGGAATCTTTATGATGCCACTGTCAGATTGGAATCTTTATGATGTCACAGTCAGAATGGAATCTTTATGATGTCACTGTCAGATTGGAATCTTTATGATGCCACTGTCAGATTGGAATCTTTATGATGTCACTGTCAGAATGGAATCTTTATGATGTCACAGTCAGATTGGAATCTTTATGATGTCACTGTCAGAATGGAATCTTTATGATGTCACTGTCAGATTGGAATCTTTATGATGTCACAGTCAGAATGGAATCTTTATGATGTCACTGTCAGAATGGAATCTTTATGATGTCACTGTCAGATTGGAATCTTTATGATGTCACTGTCAGATTGGAATCTTTATGATGTCACAGTCAGATTGGAACCTTTATGATGTCACAGTCAGAATGGAGTCTTTATGATGTCACTGTCAGAATGGAATCTTTATGATGTCACAGTCAGATTGGAATCTTTATGATGTCACAGTCAGAGTGGAGTCTTTATGATGTCACAGTCAGAATGGAGTCTTTATGATGTCACTGTCAGAATGGAATCTTTATGATGTCACAGTCAGATTGGAATCTTTATGATGTCACTGTCAGATTGGAATCTTTATGATGTCACAGTCAGAATGGAATCTTTATGATGTCACTGTCAGATTGGAATCTTTATGATGTCACAGTCAGAATGGAGTCTTTATGATGTCACAGTCAGAATTGAGTCTTTATGATGTCACAGTCAGATTGGAGTCTTTATGATGTCACTGTCAGAATGGAATCTTTATGATGTCACTGTCAGATTGGAATCTTTATGATGTCACTGTCAGATTGGAATCTTTATGATGTCACAGTCAGATTGGAACCTTTATGATGTCACAGTCAGAATGGAGTCTTTATGATGTCACTGAGAATGGAGTCTTTATGATGTCACAGTCAGAATGGAATCTTTATGATGTCACAGTCAGATTGGAACCTTTATGATGTCACAGTCAGAATGGAGTCTTTATGATGTCACTGTCAGATTGGAATCTTTATGATGTCACAGTCAGATTGGAACCTTTATGATGTCACAGTCAGATTGGAGTCTTTATGATGTCACAGTCAGATTGGAACCTTTATGATGTCACTGAGAATGGAATCTTTATGATGTCACAGTCAGATTGGAATCTTTATGATGTCACTGAGAATGGAACCTTTATGATGTCACTGTCAGAATGGAATCTTTATGATGTCACTGTCAGATTGGAATCTTTATGATGTCACTGTCAGAATGGAGTCTTTATGATGTCACAGTCAGATTGGAGTCTTTATGATGTCACTGAGAATGGAGTCTTTATGATGTCACAGTCAGAATGGAATCTTTATGATGTCACAGTCAGATTGGAACCTTTATGATGTCACAGTCAGAATGGAGTCTTTATGATGTCACTGTCAGATTGGAATCTTTATGATGTCACAGTCAGATTGGAACCTTTATGATGTCACAGTCAGATTGGAGTCTTTATGATGTCACAGTCAGATTGGAACCTTTATGATGTCACTGAGAATGGAATCTTTATGATGTCACAGTCAGATTGGAATCTTTATGATGTCACTGAGAATGGAACCTTTATGATGTCACTGTCAGAATGGAATCTTTATGATGTCACTGTCAGATTGGAATCTTTATGATGTCACTGTCAGAATGGAGTCTTTATGATGTCACAGTCAGATTGGAATCTTTATGATGTCACAGTCAGATTGGAATCTTTATGATGTCACAGTCAGATTGGAATCTTTATGATGTCACAGTCAGAATGGAATCTTTATGATGTCACTGTCAGATTGGAATCTTTATGATGTCACTGTCAGAATGGAACCTTTATGATGTCACTGAGAATGGAACCTTTATGATGTCACTGAGAATGGAACCTTTATGATGTCACAGTCAGATTGGAATCTTTATGATGTCACTGAGAATGGAACCTTTATGATGTCACAGTCAGATTGGAATCTTTATGATGTCACAGTCAGAATTGAGTCTTTATGATGTTACAGTCAGAATTGAGTCTTTATGATGTCACAGTCAGATTGGAGTCTTTATGATGTCACTGTCAGAATGGAATCTTTATGATGTCACTGTCAGATTGGAATCTTTATGATGCCACTGTCAGATTGGAATCTTTATGATGTCACTGTCAGAATGGAATATTTATGATGTCACAGTCAGATTGGAATCTTTATGATGTCACAGTCAGAATGGAATCTTTATGATGTCACAGTCAGATTGGAATCTTTATGATGTCACTGTCAGAATGGAATCTTTATGATGTCACAGTCAGATTGGAATCTTTATGATGTCACAGTCAGAATTGAGTCTTTATGATGTTACAGTCAGAATTGAGTCTTTATGATGTCACAGTCAGATTGGAGTCTTTATGATGTCACTGTCAGAATGGAATCTTTATGATGTCACTGTCAGATTGGAATCTTTATGATGTCACAGTCAGAATTGAGTCTTTATGATGTTACAGTCAGAATTGAGTCTTTATGATGTCACAGTCAGATTGGAGTCTTTATGATGTCACTGTCAGAATGGAATCTTTATGATGTCACTGTCAGATTGGAATCTTTATGATGTCACTGTCAGATTGGAATCTTTATGATGTCACAGTCAGAATGGAATCTTTATGATGTCACTGTCAGATTGGAGTCTTTATGATGTCACAGTCAGAATGGAATCTTTATGATGTCACAGTCAGATTGGAATCTTTATGATGTCACTGTCAGAATGGAATCTTTATGATGTCACATTTAGATTGGAATCTTTATGATGTCACTGTCAGATTGGAATCTTTATGATGTCACTGTCAGATTGGAATCTTTATGATGTCACAGTCAGAATGGAATCTTTATGATGTCACTGTCAGATTGGAATCTTTATGATGTCACAGTCAGAATGGAGTCTTTATGATGTCACTGTCAGAATGGAGTCTTTATGATGTCACAGTCAGATTGGAATCTTTATGATGTCACTGTCAGATTGGAATCTTTATGATGTCACAGTCAGAATGGAATCTTTTATGATGTCACTGTCAGAATGGAGTCTTTATGATGTCACTGTCAGATTGGAGTCTTTATGATGTCACAGTCAGAATGGAGTCTTTATGATGTCACAGTCAGATTGGAGTCTTTATGATGTCACTGTCAGATTGGAGTCTTTATGATGTCACTGTCAGAATGGAGTCTTTATGATGTCACAGTCAGTCTGGGCATCTTTTATGATGTCACAGTCAGATTGGAGTCTTTATGATGTCACAGTCAGATTGGAGTCTTTATGATGTCACAGTCAGATTGGAACCTTTATGATGTCACTGAGAATGAAACCTTTATGATGTCACAGTCAGATTGGAATCTTTATGATGTCACAGTCAGATTGGAATCTTTATGATGTCACTGAGAATGGAACCTTTATGATGTCACAGTCAGATTGGAATCTTTATGATGCCACTGTCAGATTGGAATCTTTATGATGTCACAGTCAGAATGGAATCTTTATGATGTCACTGTCAGATTGGAATCTTTATGATGCCACTGTCAGATTGGAATCTTTATGATGTCACTGTCAGAATGGAATCTTTATGATGTCACAGTCAGATTGGAATCTTTATGATGTCACTGTCAGAATGGAATCTTTATGATGTCACTGTCAGATTGGAATCTTTATGATGTCACAGTCAGAATGGAATCTTTATGATGTCACTGTCAGAATGGAATCTTTATGATGTCACTGTCAGATTGGAATCTTTATGATGTCACTGTCAGATTGGAATCTTTATGATGTCACAGTCAGATTGGAACCTTTATGATGTCACAGTCAGAATGGAGTCTTTATGATGTCACTGTCAGAATGGAATCTTTATGATGTCACAGTCAGATTGGAATCTTTATGATGTCACAGTCAGAGTGGAGTCTTTATGATGTCACAGTCAGAATGGAGTCTTTATGATGTCACTGTCAGAATGGAATCTTTATGATGTCACAGTCAGATTGGAATCTTTATGATGTCACTGTCAGATTGGAATCTTTATGATGTCACAGTCAGAATGGAATCTTTATGATGTCACTGTCAGATTGGAATCTTTATGATGTCACAGTCAGAATGGAGTCTTTATGATGTCACAGTCAGAATTGAGTCTTTATGATGTCACAGTCAGATTGGAGTCTTTATGATGTCACTGTCAGAATGGAATCTTTATGATGTCACTGTCAGATTGGAATCTTTATGATGTCACTGTCAGATTGGAATCTTTATGATGTCACAGTCAGATTGGAACCTTTATGATGTCACAGTCAGAATGGAGTCTTTATGATGTCACAGTCAGATTGGAATCTTTATGATGTCACTGTGAGAGTGTTACGTTTTTGTAACATTTGTCTTGTGTTTATGATGTAACAGTACACAATAAGTGTGGTAAACTGTTTAAACTGATTACACGGTTGTGTTACAGGGACACTGTGCCCGCTGGCACCAGTCTGAAGAAGGTGTACAGTCTCTGTCCTCTACTGAGCAATAACCGGGAGAGACATGGACTCGCTCTGGACGGAAAACTGAAGCATGAGGACACTAACCTGGCCTCCTCTAGCATGTGAGTGCGGATCATTCGTCATCTATACGTGGATATCTGAATGTTTCAGCCCTGATGTTTCTTCATCTCACTGTTCTCCTCAGCGTGAAGGACGAGGTCTTGAAGGAGATTCTGGGCATGCTGGTGGCCTACAGGGTGGTGGTGAAGTGTAATGCAGCGGGGTGAGTGAACACCAGGTTAGGTTCAGTGTCGCTTCATATCTGTGTGTGGAGGAAAGGCCTTGCTAATGGCTTTATTTCTGCTCTTTTACAGCGTCGTTGGATCCAGGTGAGTTTTGATTGGTGTAGAGTTTTCTCAACTTTTGAGTGTGTAAGTGTGTAAGGTGCAATCGTGTGTGTGTTTCAGTGAGGTTGCTGTGGAGGTTCCCTTCAATCTCATGCATCCCAAACCTGATCCAGGTGAGCACACTGATAAAAGAAAAAGAAAAAAAAGTGTATATATATATATATATATATATATATATATATATATATATATATATATATATATAAAGAATCATGTATATATCATGCAAAATTTAATAACCTATGCCATGCCATTTTGAGTGCAGAAACTGTACGTGTTTCTTACCCATTTAGTTTATGCATGATTGACAAATATGCATCACAAGTTTATTCATGTTAAAACAGTGTAATTTAAATGCATGGACATTTTTGTGTGCAATTCAAAAGAATAAATATTAAATTAAGGCCTACATATTTTTTGTGTGATTTTTACAGCTATTAATTTTCATCACAGAAAATTATTGCAAAATATCCATCGGTTCCTAAAAACAAACTCAATTTGTTAATAGCAAATGCACATACGGTAGTACTACAGTACATGGAGCGAATTCCACTTACAGGAACTACATCGGTAATGAATATTAGAATAGAAGTAACTGCTAAAAGACCATAACTTATACAGAAGAAATGATATACAATTGCTCTCATATTAACTTCCATGCATTACTGTAAACATATAACATATAATTCTGAATTGACAACATTAGAAGACATTAGAAGTCTCAATTAGAAGACAATTAATATTCAGTAATTTGATCAATTTAACTGCATCAGATCAGAGTGAATTTTGAGCTGAATTGAGCTGTATGATCACAACACTAAAAAACAAGTGAATAAAATGGGAAATTTTGAAGTGAAAATAGTATTATCTTTTAAAACATGCTCCAATAATCTTTGTTTACAACGTTCATTAATCAAAAATCTTTTTTTACTGTGTAGAGCTGCTTTGAACTCTTTTTATAATTGAACTGGATTGAAACAACACTGAACATAAACCATAGAGCCGCTTTACAGCTGAACTTGAATTGGTTTCATAACTGATGAATTTCACATGTTGTATAAAGCGCTGTATATGACTTGCCTTGATAATAACTGAATGTTGTCTGTTTTATTTTCTCCCTGTTCTCCTCCTCCTAAAGAGAGGTAAGAATATCACTCTTGTGTGTTTCCCAATGCAATAGTCCATTATCAGGGTGTATATTCAGCGGGGTTCGTGATACCGCTTATGCTAAATGTGCTGTAATATAAAACCCTTCATATAGAGTCCCCGTGTCTCTGATTCCACGTGTTCGTTGCACAATGTGTGGTGTACACCTCCCAACAACACACACACTCTTGAGATGATAAACGATCCGCGTTGGCTCTGGGAAAGGAAAGTTATATCGCCGATATCAGTGTCCGATCTAAATGCGATCCCGTCTCTTGTGTAGAGCCCCAGTTTAACGTCGTTCTTTGAGTAAATCTGTTGTTACTGTTCAATAGAAACACTTTTATGACATCAAAACAAGGGTGTGTGTGTCGTTGACATAAAACACCTTTGTTCCTGTTTTCTGATTTAGTGCTCCTCTTCATCTCTACATCAGCCTTTTACGTTGATTGAGTTTCTTGTGTCTCTTTGTGTGATTTTAACGCTTGTGTGTGTGTGTGTGTGTTCAGTGAAGACACAACTGACCTGGTGTTTGAGGAGTTTAAACGCTCTTATCTGAAAGGAATCATCGGCGAAGATGACGACTCTGCGGCTGAGCCTTGAGAGCTTTCTCCACGGATGACACGTATATAAGTGTTTATGCCGGCAGAATCGTGCATATAAAGATTCATAAGCATTAGTGGATGCATGTTGAGACTTGTAGATGATGTAATGTGTTTTAATGCGAGAACTTTTAAGCCAGGTACGAAAAACAAACTGGCCGATAATCATCTATTCACTGCTAATAATTATATACACTCTTAAATGGAAAGTTCTATGGAATTCTGTCAGGCGCTTCATATATAGAAAATTCCCATCATGGGATCATTTTATGAATTTACTTTAAATTAAACGGCTCATAAAAATAGTTTATAACTGTAAACATAGAGGTATTATACAATCATTTAAGATTTAAGATTTTTGGCATTAAAAATTAAAAACTCTTTTTTAAGAGTGTATATTTTAGTTAAATTGATCACAGTTGCTTAACATTTGCATTTTGATGCATGAGATGTTTTTGAACCATAAAATAAAGAAGTTCATCTAAAATAAACCTTGTTCCAAGTGTGAACTCAGTTAAAAAGCTTCTTCCTAGAATACTAAACATATAAATCTAGAACTTTCCATAAGGAAAAACTGATATACAGTACATAATTTGTCACAAATGGATGTTTAACAAATTATTTTGCAGTGAACATTTTAAAGAGGTAAATTCTGTTGTTATTTGCTCTGTAAATGCTTTGAGCTAAAATAAAACTATTTTTGCTGTTGGCAAACATGATCTCTATACCAAAAGAGCAAAAGACTGGATATTTTCATTGAATCCATCATTACAGAACTGTTACTGAAGCCCTGTAACGTATAACACGTGATAAAGTCTTGTAACATTAGTTTAAATAACGCCACAAGTTAACATACAATTGTGCTATTGCTTTGTGTGTTGAACTGCTAGACTTTAATGCATGTTTAAATCAAATCAAATAAAAAAGTGCTGTTTTACACAATTGTTGCGTCGTGTCAAATGCGTCAGATGCTTATTTGAATGTTGTTTTTAGCTTAGAAATATGCTAAAGTCAGGTCTGAGGAGCACTGAGTTGCTGACTAGTGTTTCAAATTATTTGAAGCAATGTAGAATAAGCCATTTCCTGTGCATGTGCGAGATTTCGTATTCATTCAACGCTATAGGTAAATACAGTGAGGAAAATAAGTATTTGAACACTCTGCTATTTTGCAAGTTCTCCCACTTAGAAATCATGGAGGGGTCTGAAATTGTCATCGTAGGTGCATGTCCACTGTGAGAGACATAATCTAAAAAAAAAAATCCAGAAATCACAATGTTTGATTTTTTAACTATTTATTTGTATGATACAGCTGCAAATAAGTATTTGAACACCTGAGAAAATCAATGTTAATATTTGGTACAGTAGCCTTTGTTTGCAATTACAGAGGTCAAACGTTTCCTGTAGTTTTTCACCAGGTTTGCACACACTGCAGGAGGGATTTTGGCCCACTCCTCCACACAGATCTTCTCTAGATCAGTCAGGTTTCTGGGCTGTCTCTGAAAAACACGGAGTTTGAGCTCCCTCCAAAGATTCTCTATTGGGTTTAGGTCTGGAGACTGGCTAGGCCACGCCAGAACCTTGATATGCTTCTTACAGAGCCACTCCTTGGTTATCCTGGCTGTGTGCTTCGGGTCATTGTCATGTTGGAAGACCCAGCCTCGACCCATCTTCAATGCTCTAACTGAGGGAAGGAGGTTGTTCCCCAAAATCTCACAATACATGGCCCCGGTCATCCTCTCCTTAATACAGTGCAGTCGCCCTGTCCCATGTGCAGAAAAACACCGCCAAAGCATGATGCTACCACCCCCATGCTTCACAGTAGGGATGGTGTTCTTGGGATGGTACTCATCATTCTTCTTCCTCCAAACACGTTTAGTGGAATTATGACCAAAAAGTTCTATTTTGGTCTCATCTGACCACATGACTTTCTCCCATGACTCCTCTGGATCATCCAAATGGTCATTGGCAAACTTAAGACGGGCCTTGACATGTGCTGGTTTAAGCAGGGGAACCTTCCGTGCCATGCATGATTTCAAACCATGACGTCTTAGTGTATTCCCAACAGTAACCTTGGAAACGGTGGTCCCAGCTCTTTTCAGGTCATTGACCAGCTCCTCCCGTGTAGTTCTGGGCTGATTTCTCACCTTTCTTAGGATCATTGAGACCCCACGAGGTGAGATCTTGCATGGAGCCCCAGTCCGAGGGAGATTGACAGTCATGTTTAGCTTCTTCCATTTTCTAATGATTGCTCCAACAGTGGACCTTTTTTCACCAAGCTGCTTGGCAATTTCCCCGTAGCCCTTTCCAGCCTTGTGGAGGTGTACAATTTTGTCTCTAGTGTCTTTGGACAGCTCTTTGGTCTTGGCCATGCTAGTAGTTGGATTCTTACTGATTGTATGGGGTGGACAGGTGTCTTTATGCAGCTAACGACCTCAAACAGGTGCATTTAATTTAGGATAATAAATGGAGTGGAGGTGGACATTTTAAAGGCTGACTAACAGGTCTTTGAGGGTCAGAATTCTAGCTGATAGACAGGTGTTCAAATACTTATTTGCAGCTGTATCATACAAATAAATAGTTAAAAAATCATACATTGTGATTTCTGCATTTATTTTTTTTTTTAGATTGTCTCTCACAGTGGACATGCACCTACGATGACAATTTCAGACCCCTCCATGATTTCCAAGTGGGAGAACTTGCAAAATAGCAGGGTGTTCAAATACTTATTTTCCTCACTGTAAGTAGAAGAATGACAAAGTACTGTTTGCGCTACAAACCAGTGCGTTTCAGATTATAATAAATTTAACCAATGACAAAATACCAGTTTGGAAAATCTAGCAGCATAACTGACTGAGATAATGGAAAGCATAATTCTATTGTCCAAAATCAATGGGTCTTTTGAATGAGTTTTTGGTTAAATGCCTGAAATAAGGTCTGTGATTAGCACAAGTTTGAGATGTTTTCATGTTATTCTATGACAGAATACATGTCTAAAATGCATCTTAAAGTCAATTGCTAATAAGTGGGTAAATGGCACTACAAATGTCATCTGAAACTTTAAAGGGGAACTATTATGCCTCTTTTTCCAAGATGTAATGTAAGTCTCAGGTTCCCCATAATGTGTCTGTGCAGTTTCAGCTCAAAATGCCCCACATATATTTCATTGTACCATGTTGTAAATGCCTATTTTTAATGGAAGGAAAAACATGCTGTTTTCGTGCATGGCTCTTTAAATGCAAATGAGCTGCTGCTCCCCGCCCCCTTTCCAGAAGAGGGCGGAGCCTGCTAGAACATCACAATCAAGTTTTTTATCTGCATGCGTTTTAAAGCCATATCAGTCTAAACTTCTGTCGGTTCTCTTTCACGTCTTATTGCGTTTAAACTGTCAAAAACACACAAAGTTCACATTAAATTAAAGTATTAAAGTGAAAGCAGTGCAATATACAGTACCTACTGCTATATATGCTGTTAATATGAAACAAACAACAAAAGAAAAACAGAAAATCACTCACTGCTCTTGATTGAATAATTTCAGAAACTTTAATAAGAATAAATTTCTAACTTGAATGCTGCTGTTAAATGCTGTGACGAGGAGATAAACATGGTGGAATGTGTTCAGCTCACTCAGGGGCGGAGCTAAGCTAATAGGGCGGAGTCCATTAGCAGTCATGGGCGTGTCACATTGGAGCACATCCCTGAATGGCTCATTTTGAGACACTGTTTCAGATTTATGGGGAAAATATAGCCATGCCATACAATTTTTACCATGTACAGTGTGTACATGCACTGTGGAAATATTTTCAAAAACAATATAAAAGGGAATTTTGCATAATAGGCCCCCTTTAAACATTGTCCCGCCAAACAGGAAAACTCTGCTCACAAGTCTGCTTTTACAGCCTTGGTGGGTTTAAACTTTTAAACTATTCCAACTTGTAGGTTTTAAATAAAGATTGAAAGATTTGTCTGAATCTTAGTAGTCCGAAAATCCTTGTTTTTGTTGAGGAAACCAAGGCGAGGCTAACTTGGCCTGCAAATATACATCATCCCATGCAGCACTCTGTTGTATTTGAAAATTGTTAAATGAGATATTTTAATAAAAATATTCTTTAACAGGTCATGAATATAATAAATAAAAAAACACTCACACAAAAAGTCAGATTATAGAATAGTTTAAAATTTATTGGATGTATAAGGGTAATCAACACACAGAACATGAGCATGAACACCATTGTTGTTTTTTTCATGTTGTGTCATATTGTTGCAGAGTGGTTGCTAAAATTCACAGTGCCCCAGACAACATTTTTATGGATGGGCCCCCTCTCCCCCCCCCAATGTGTAAAGGCAACACCGTAAGAGGTTCCCCATCATATTGTTGTGTGTCTGAACAATCCAAACTCAAAAGATATAAGCCCTATGTAAACAGACTCTCTCTCTAACAGGTGTTTAACACTTTTATTGTGTAAGACAACACCTCTCTTCTCTCCGCTTACCTATTCTGAGACACGCAAACCATCCCAGCTTTCCTGTTCTCATTCCCATTTTTGCTCTTATCCTCAGTGTGTGTCCTCTGAATAGCTGGGAGGATGATATAACAGCTGATTGGTGCGTTCCTGCTCATTTTACATTCTTTACAAACATCTGTGTCAGGGGAGCAACCTCCCGACTCATCTACACGGGAGGTTACAAACAATACACTTAATCAAGTTACAAGACATGCACTGTAAATAAACACCGATCACATTCACCTGGACTAATTCATTCCGATCATGAGAAAGAGAAGGCTCTTCTTTCAGCCGAAGGTTCACTTCTACATACAAACTACATAGAGTTGGTCTTAAAATAGAATCTATGTGTAATGTATAATATTATAGAAATGCTAGGGGATAGGTGGAAGAGTGGATCATTTTAGAGGCTTGTTAGAGGACAAAATCATTTGGTTAAGAATTCAGGGCGTGGGTCTAGAACGTAGGGTGCAGGTTTAGGGGTGTAGTTAGAAGTTTGGGGGAAAATTTTTAATGTTGGGTGTAGGTCAATTCCACATTTTTTTCAATTACACATGAAGTTCACTTACTTAATCATTTTAAACCAACGGGTTTCCTCACTTTTTTAAAGTTAAGTCAACTGATCACTTTTTATAGTTTAGAATGTTGGGTGTAGGTTTAGGAGTGTAGTTAGAGTGTTGGGTGTAGGTTTAGAATGTTGGGTGTAGGTTTAGGAGTGTAGTTAGAGTGTTGGGTGTAGGTTTAGAATGTTGGGTGTAGGTTTAGGAGTGTAATTAGAATGTTGGGTTTAGGTTTAACATGTTGGGTGTAGGTATAGGAGTGTAGTTAGAATGTTATAATAATGTAAATGTAAATGTAAAATGTAAATGTAAATAAATGTTTGGGTTTAGAATGTTGGGTCTACAAAAAAAAATTGGCCAAGCCAAAAAATGGCAAAATATTTAGTGGTCTTTTAATGGTCTTATCCATTTTAATCCAAAATCACTGGTCAGGAAATTAGCAATTGCACAAATACTGTAGATAAAGTAACTTAGCACAGAATTGCCTTCCCCAACTTGCAGACAGCTTTTTGCCGGAAGAAGAGAAGTCAATGTTGTTCCACTCAATGTTAATGGCTTCAAACAGTTCATGAAAAATGTCTCTCAGTTGGTTTGAGTTTAATGTGATACAAAATATTCACTATAGGGTTCAAAATTTGGAAAACATGAGCTTGATGGACTTGTTCTCAAGCCACTTCTTGGTTGCCTTTGCAATTTGAGCAGGAGCATTTTTTTGTTGAAAAATAACTGAATTTGTGGGAAGCAAGCCATTCTGCAATATTCTCATGTACTCCAGAGCATTAAATGACTTTTCACAGTGAAGCAGCAGCTAAACTGACACTTTTCCTCCATGCTTCACTGTGGTGGAGAGGCATGCATCATTATATTTCTCAGCATCTCTCTGGAGCATCACCATGCAACTTGTTTCATTGTGATTCATGACTCCACACACAATTTCCCATATTCTACCAAAAACTTAACTCGCTCTTTGATGACAGCAATGACTTTTTAAGTGCAGCATTTGCTTAAATTTGGCTTATTTCCTGACCAAAAATTTGTGGTTAAGACAATTAAAAGCTTAGAGTTTAACCATTTTGGGCGTGATCCATTTTTTTGCCCAGGAGTGTAGGTCTAGTGTGTAGTTAAAAGTTTGAGTAAAAGTTTAGAATGTTGGGTGTAGGTTTAGGAGCGTAGTTAGAAGTTTGGGTTTAGAATGTTGGGTGTAGGTTTAGGAGCGTAGTTAGAAATGTGCATGAAAGTTTAGAATTCTGGCTGTGGGTTAATAAGACAGGGTGCAGGTCTAAGGAGTAGATAAGAGTTTAGGTTTAAATGTTGGGTAGGTCTAGTGTAGTTAAAAGTTTTGGGTGAAAGTTAAGAATGTTGGATGTAGGTTAATGAATAGGGTGTAGGTCTATAGGGAGTAGATACATTTTTTTCGGTTTGGATTTTTGGGTGTAGGTTAAGAGTTTGGGTGTAAGTCTAGGCCATGGGTTGCCAAACCTGGACCTGGAGGGCTGCCTTCTTGCAGACTTTAGTTCCAACCATGCTGCAACACACCTGCATGCTACCTGAGCACAGGTTGGAGCTAAACTCTGCAGAATGGAAGCCATCCAGGAGCAGGGTTATCTACCCCTGGTCTAGGCTCTAGATAAACATTTGGGTGCTGGTTTAGAATGTAGGGGTTGTTAAAGAGTTTAAGGTGTAGGTTAAGAGTATAGGGTACAGATGTGGATCTTTACGGAATTCCCCAGCTGATATCTGTCTCGGGGAACTCTCGCGGGTTAATAAAATCTCTTCCAAACATGTCATCACATCTGTCTGGGTACAACAGAAACCCGCTGAATGTGCTGCTGGACTCAGCGCCGGTGTACATGCCGTTAGTGTTGCTGTCTTTTACCTGCACCCACACCCAGTCACCCTGACTCAGACTCAGCACCACCTGCTGAGAGGCGGTGTTCATTTCCACTGGCGTAGTTGTCCTAACCACGGCCTCAAAGTTAAGGAAGATTCCGACCTTCAGCATACGGATGGACACTTGCAGGTTGTAGCTAAACACGTAGGTTCCGTTAACAGGGGCGGTGTAGACGCCATTGTCAGGGTTGTAGTGCTGGTTTACATTGTAGATGACACGTTTGAAAGGCACTGGGCGGTTCGGTAGAGGATTGGAGGTGATTAAAGCGGCGGAGAAAGCAGATTGCATGGCAGGTGAGCAAGGTCCAGGCACACCCGTCATTCCCATATCTCCCTGATTACCTTTAGGTCCTGTGGTTCCATTCGGACCCTGCGGCCCTGTCAAACCAATTTCTCCCATATCACCCTTATCACCCTTTTGACCCTGGGCTCCTGGAGCACCATCGCTACAATTACACAAGCCCTGAAGACCTTGGTCACCTTTCTGCCCTGATACACCTGGAACGCCAGGCACGCCTGACACACCTGGATCGCCCTTCAGTCCTTTGGGACCGGGGTCTCCAGCCAGCCCAGGTAACCCACGTGCACCTACAGGGCCAGGAAGACCCGGTGCACCATCCGCCCCTGGTATGGGCTCACAGGTTGCTGGGCACTGACCGTCTTCTCCCTTTGGACCCTGATCTCCCGTGGGACCATCCAGACCACGGTCACCCTTGTCACCTGAGAAGCACGTATGTAAACATGGTCACCAGGGGCAGTGATAGACAATGTGTGAATGTTAATACATTAGTGAAGTTTCACTGACCTTTCATCCCCCTGTCTCCTTTCGGTCCTGAAAATCCAGTGGGACCAGTGTCACCTTTATCTCCAATATCACCTTTTTCACCTGCGACGATTGACACAATTAATTTAAATTAACACCAGTTTTGGATAATAACTAGCTTTCCAATGGTCTTATGATAACTTTTGTCCAATGGTCTTATGATAAGCTTATGATGCTTTTGGTAAATGCATCCCAGATTAATCCACCTTCTTTTTAACATAAGAGCGGGTGCAGCCATTCTTAACTTGAATATTAAAGGCTTCCAGTGTCACCCAGTAATTTTAGCTGTACAAAAAGTGTGTTTTGCTGCTTGAAAACTGGTATATTCCTAATCTCTAAATCTACACCCAACATTTTAAACTTTCACCCAAACTTCTAGCTACACTCCTAAACCTACACCCAACATTCTAAACCCAAACTTCTAACTACACTCCTAAACCTACACCCAACATTCTCAACCCAAACTTCTAACTACACTCCTAAACCTACACCCAACATTCTCAACCCAAACTTCTAACTACACTCCTAAACCTTCACCCAACATTCTCAACCCAAACTTCTAACTACACTCCTAAACCTACACCCAACATTCTAAACCCAAACTTCTAACTACGCTCCTAAACCTACACCCAACATTCTAAACCCAAACTTCTAACTACGCTCCTAAACCTACACCCAACATTCTCAACCCAAACTTCTAACTACGCTCCTAAACCTACACCCAACATTCTAAACCCAAACTTCTAACTACGCTCCTAAACCTACACCCAACATTCTAAACCCAAACTTCTAACTACGCTCCTAAACTTACACCCAACATTCTAAACCCAAACTTCTAACTACGCTCCTAAACCTACACCCAATATTCTAAACCCAAACTTCTAACTACGCTCCTAAACCTTCACCCAACATTCTAAACCCAAACTTCTAACTACGCTCCTAAACCTTCACCCAACATTCTAAACCCAAACTTCTAACTACACTCCTAAACTTACACCCAACATTCTAAACCCAAACTTCTAACTACGCTCCTAAACCTTCACCCAACATTCTAAACCCAAACTTCTAACTACACTCCTAAACCTACACCCAATATTGTAAACCCAAACTTCTAACTACGCTCCTAAACCTACGCCCAACATTCTAAACCCAAACTTCTAACTACGCTCCTAAACCTACACCCAATATTCTAAACCCAAACTTCTAACTACGCTCCTAAACCTACACCCAACATTCTAAACCCAAACTTCTAACTACGCTCCTAAACCTACACCCAACATTCTAAACCCAAACTTCTAACTACACTCCTAAACCTACACCCAACATTCTAAACCCAAACTTCTAACTACGCTCCTAAACCTACACCCAACATTCTAAACCCAAACTTCTAACTACGCTCCTAAACCTACACCCAACATTCTAACCCAAACTTCTAGCTACACTCCTAAACCTACACCCAACATTCTAAACCCAAACTTCTAACTACGCTCCTAAACCTACACCCAACATTCTAAACCCAAACTTCTAGCTACACTCCTAAACCTACACCCAACATTCTAAACTTTCACTCAAAATTTTAACTACGCACTCATGGGCAAAAAAATGGACCAACCCCAAAATGGTTGAACACTAAGCTTTTAATTATCAAAAATGCACTTTGTTATTATTTTAGTCATTTGCATATAGCGGTAACTTAATTCAGAAGTCTCGCACATGAAACAAACTTTTTGGAGTTAACTGCTAGTTTAAGTGTGTAGCTTCACCGCAGTTTAACTACTTTAAATTATGAAGTGAATCAGCTCCCCCAACACTGATGCACACACATTCATACTGAAGTAAAATGCATAGTATGAGTCTCACCCTTTATGCCAGGACGTCCTGTGAATCCTGGACGACCGGGAAACCCAGTGAGCCCTCTTGGACCTGGACTACCAGAAGCTCCTGTGAGTAGCAGATTCGGTTAGTAAAACCCTTGACAATATGAAACCAACAGAGAAAATACAATGGAGTTTAACTTCGTGTCTGTACCATTCAATCCGCGGTCGCCTCGGTCTCCTTTCTGGCCTCTGTTTCCGGAGCAAGCGGAGCAGATGCAGTACCAAGGCACCTGGTCCGCAGTGGGGGGAACCGGAGCATCCAGAATCATCTGACAATAGGATAAATCAGGCTCCGCTGCTCCCGAAGAGAATGGTGGCACCATTGAAGTGTTGTCAGTAGGCAGTAATCCTATCGACGTATCGCGGAAGTCAGGAATAAAAGCACACTGTCCGAAAGACAGACAAACCAACACCCCAACAATACTCCTCATGTCCTGTAGACAAAAAAAAAATAATAGAGTTAAATCTAGTTTAAAAAGCACGTCTCACAATAACAAGAGTCAAGAATGTTTCATTTCAGTGGTTGGAACACTCTTAAAGGTAAGGGTTCTTTATTTAACATTGATGGTTCCTTGAAGAACCTTTCCATTCCACAAAAAGGTTCTTTAGATTTTTAAAATGTTCTTTTGGAACCTTTATACACTGTAAAAAGTGATCAGTTGACTTAACTTAAAAAAAAATTGTGTTAAAATTATTAAGTAAATAAACTTCATGCTTAATCAAAATAAATTAAGTGATGTGGAATTGTCAAGGTCACATAACTTAATTTTTTATGGGTTTACTAAATTTTTTTAAGTAAGTGAACCAAACACTTTTAGTGAAGTTTGGTTGCAAGCAGGTGATTTAAGCAAATTTGACCTGGCAAACACCACTGATAAATGTACTCATTAGCTCATTTTACTTTAAAATATAGCAAAGTCAAAGGAATAATACAGAAAAAGACACTATCTGGCATTGTGAGTAACTATTTCACTCTCATCAATAAACATCAATCACCAGACAGACAGAAAGCGAGACAGATTGATCACCCACCATGTTCCAGTGATGCAGCATCATGCTCTTCCTCAGCGTGTGAAAAAATCTCTGATGTCCAATTCGACTTCTCTTATATACCTGCACCTGTGCGAGTGTGTTTGTGTGTTCGGCCGCTGGGAGTCGGATTTTTTTTCTCTCGACCTCATTAGGCCCAGAATATCATGAGTAATAATAATACAGTAGAGAGAACATAGGAGAAAGCCATTGTGTGTGTGACACAGCAGTGTGAGAGCAGGCGCGGCTCCGTCAGGACTGTAACAGGAGAGAGTTGATGCCTCTCTGGAGATGATTTATAATACAGGGAAGCATGGGAACACAGCAGTCTTCTGACCCGATCCAGGTCAGAACAAACACACACACACACACACACACACACACACACACACACACACACACACACACACACACACAGAGAGAGACACACAGACACAGACAGACAGAGAATACTCTTTCTGTAAGAAAATGTCACAATAATACCTTGAATATCTTGTCACAGATCTGTTAATGGCATTGAAGAGTATCCCATATAATGCAGCAGTGTGTTTGTTATTTTAATCTTTTATTTTGACAGCTGTAGCGTCACACTGTAGTTATTGTGATGGCTGCGCCATTTATTTCATACAGTGTCATTTTTCCTTGATTAATGTGCAGAAACAAGATTGTCAGTACAAAATACAACCAGAAAAAAACAGTAATGAGTAGCTTGTATTTTTGTAATAATAATAATAATAATTGTGTATTTTATTTATTTCCTTTTTTCGTTTTAATCTAATTTATTTTATTTATTTTTTATTTTATTATTTAGTTTTTAAATATATAGTGCCTTTCCCCAAGGTAAACCCCAAGGCCACTTTACAATGCAGAAACACCAATAACTAAATGCTTATTTTCCTCTTTGTGTGTGTGTGTGTGTGTGTGTGTGTGTGTGTGTGTGTGTGTGTGTGTGTGTGTGTGTGTGTGTGTGTGTGTGTGTGTGTGTGTGTGTGTGTGTGTGTGTGTGTGTGTGTGTGTGTGTGTGTGTGTGTGTGTGTGTGAAAAAACGTTATTTGACTATTTTGTTATAGCTGTTTATGTTTTACAGATGTTATTTATTTATTTATTTATTTATTTATTTATTTATTTATTTATTTATTTATTTACAGAATCGTTTTTAAAAGACCAACAAAAATAGCTAGGTCACATCCCATTCTGGTTTGTGCGTATAATGTGAACAATATGCAATGTTAAGTCATGTTGCTGTTTTTTTTTTAAAAATGTGTACTTCAGCATTCGTGCATTTCATGCGTTGACTTCCACTGTAGATGCTTTAATGCACAAGTGACTTTAGTTTGTTTTTACTAAATTATGGACGGATCTATTTTCAGAGGCTCTATAACCTGTGAGGATTTCATGAGGAGAATAAGTATAAGTTTGAGCACAAGTGAAATGCAGAACAGAATAGAAAGAGCTGCTTAGTTTATGTTTGTGGATCAGTGTGTTTTCAGCTGTTTCTTGAAAAAAAAAAAAAAAATAGAAATGAATGTGAATTATTAATCAGTGAAACATGCATTAAACATGCTTTGTGCTTGATTGTAATCAGATTCTCTCCTAAACTGAGCTATTGTCTTCTGTAGAGCTGCTTGTTGAACATTGACGCTGTTATTGAACTGAACTGAATCAACATAAACCTGAATAGAGCCAGGAGTCAACTAAAACGAAAAAAATCACAAACATTTCTATTAATTGCACATCATATGCACAGGATCGCTTCCCTTCTCTGTTTTCTCCCCGCCATATGATAGCATGTAAAAAGAGTGATTTACTAGAAAAGGTGCGTGTGTGTTTGTGAAAGAGAAAGCCACTGAAGGAGATGGTGTGTTTGTTCAGAGAGAATGTGTTATTGAATTATTTGAGGGAATGCATCCGAATGTGTTTCTGAGGAAGTATGCATTGGCTAGATGTGAAACGCAGATGTGAAACTGGACACACGAACACAAAGCCTGTTGACGGCACCGCCCAGCTCCTGACCCTGATTACTGTCCTCCACTGTTCAGACGTGCTGCGTAACCATCCGGGTCAGCACTTCACAGTCCTGCTGGATTTATTACATCAGGGTGTATATTTACAGGAAACACGCGTTGTGTTCGAGACTCTTCCATAACCTGCATTCGCTTCAGGCTTTATTGCTCTTTAAGAAAAGAAGAAAAGAGAAGAGGAGGCACACTTTCTGGTTCACTTCCTTAAAGGATGATGTTGTGATTTTGAATTAATTATTTACGGGGATAGTTGTTTAAATGATGGTAAAATTTGTTTTAAAGGAAATAAAATTTCATTGCACTACATAAGTATCATAACAGGTGGTTTTGCACTTACATTTACATTTAATCATTAAGCAGACACTAATTATCCAAATGAGGAGAACAATAGAAGCAATCAAACCAACAAGAGGGCAACAAGTGCGGTAACAAGTCTCAGTTAGTCAAGCACAGCACAGCACATTTAAGCAGTTTTTAAACATTTATTTTTATCAGAACAGAATAGAAAAGGTAAGTGCTAGTGTTAATTGGTCAGGTGCTGATGAAAAAGATGTGTCTGCTGACATAAGCTGTCCCTTAAATGCTGCAGGATGTCTTTTTTCTTCTCAAAACTTTAATTTTTGCTTTTAATATTTTTTTTTAGGTGTTTTATTAAGTCACTAATGTTTTACAAACACAAAGTTGGTTTTGTCTTCATTTTCAACTAGCTCTTATTGTTTTAACAATTCACTTCTTTTTGATTGAAAGTGTGCCTATGCTATCTTTTTTATTATTTTTTTTTTTTATTTATAGATACATTGCACTTGGTTTGATACATTTTCGTAATCGAAAATATTTTGGGGGCCACTGTATTTATCCCAGCTGTCGCGTCTCCTCTGGCCGGTAGGCGGCTCTCTCTCTCTCTCTCTCTCTCTCTCTCTCTCTCTCTCTCTCTCTCTCTCTCTCTCTCTCTCTCTCTCTCTCTCTCTCTCTCTCTTTAAAAAAAAGCCCGTATTAATATAGAGTTTAGCTATTACAAGTTGGGTAATGACTTGGATGTTTTCAGATATAAATGGGGCATAAACAAATGTATTTGCGATGTTGACCCTGATGTCTGTCTCCAAATTAATGCATTAGTGAAGTTTTTTGATTGTGAAGGAAAGGAAAGAAAAATAGGGAAAAACTTTATTTATTATTATTATTATTATTATAAACGAGTGTTTGCGTTTCTAAGATGCTAATTTACGTCTTGAGACTCGAGACTTTGAATTTTTGAATTCGAGACATTTTTTAAATCCTTTGCGCTCCTTATAGCTGCTTTTTTAAAGCTTTTTACAATTTTTTGATATCTTTAATGTTTTTTTTTAAATAAAGTAAATAAACTCTCTCTCTCTCTCTCTCTCTCTCCTCTCTCTCTCTCTCTCTCTCTCTCTCTCTCTCTCTCTCTCTCTCTCTCTCTCTCTCTCTCTCTCTCTCTCTCTCTCCTCTCCCCCCCCCCCCGGGCTGCAGTGTTCTCTCTGTCCGGTTGGCGGCGCTGTGCGGCCGGTCCCGCTGGATCGCGTCTCTGTGAGTGTGAGTCTGAGTGTGTGTGTGTATGTGCATGTGTGTGTGAGAGAGTGACTCCCGGGGGCTGGAGCTCAGGATGGCGGCGGTCGATGCTGCTGCTGCTGCTGCTGAGGCCGAGTCCTCGGACAGTGAACCGGAGCAGGAGCACGGATCCCCCGCAGAAACTCATTCGGAAGGTCTCCACGTCCGGCCAGATCCGGAGCAAGGTAATAAAACACGTGTATGAGTTTTTTAGCGTTGTTTTGCAAAGAGAAAAAGCGCTCGAGACCGAGCGGCCCGTCCGAGATCCGCGATATTTCCTGCGTGTCCAAACCCTCCGG
>CM040826.1:38048270-38080770 GCA_022828995.1 Vimba vimba
AACAGGATTTAAACACTCCCCCTGTCTGTTATTGGTCAGTCAAACAGATGGCCCCGCCCCCAAACTCACGCCATTGGTCGAGTCAGACGTTGACCTGTCGGGCGTCACTAATCTAAAGTGTTTCACTCTTCAAACTGTCGATGACTGACTTTGGTGACACTTTTAACAAGGTTCCATTTGTTAACGATATTAGTTAAAGATCAAGTTTTTAATGTAGTTTATATGTCTATGTGGTGTTTTTAATGTGCTTTAAGACAAAGCATGTGTAAGTTCATAAGTCGACAGCATTGCTGAGTATTTCCTCCTTAAACTGCAGTGAATCAAAGACAGTCTCAAAAACACGCTTTGAAATCGCTGGTGTTTCTGACGCCACAAACTACCTTGTAACCAATCAGATCAACGTGTGATCGTCAACCAGTGGATCTCTGAGCTGAGTGAGTGAGTGGAGGCGGGGCTCATTTGCATATTCATAGAACCGCGCATACTTAATGAGGCGAGAGTGTCGAGTTACAGTCAAGATATTTTAAGGCATGAAGAAGGAAAAAAAGTTTAAATATGTCATTTTGGTGATTAAAGATGAGTTTTAATGGATACAATTATTGACTACAGGGGGACTTTAACATCAACTAACCATGAAAAATACATCTAAAGCATTTATTGATCTTATTTAATGAAAGTTATATCTGTTAATATTATTTAAGGGACCTCAGATAACATGAACTAACATGAACACAGATTAATAAATGCGTCAGCTATAGTTGCACATAGTTAGTTAATGTTAGTTAACGCATTAACTAATGGGACCGTATTGTAAACCTGACTTTTAGTGACTCTGTTTAAACCCCCAGAAAATGTCAAACTTCACCTTTAAACCGAATAGGAAAGTCTGTTAGCCAATCAGATGGGCTTTTCACACTTGTGCTTGTTAATCTAAGGTCAATATTTTGGGTTATCTTGTTTCATGCTTTACACAGTAATTAATCCTCACACATGTGAAACCCAGAGCTAAAATGTTGGGGTTAAATGAGAGAATAAAGCATAGTGAAAAGTCACGGTTTATTAATATTGCACAATTTATACAGATTAGTGTGAGGCTGATATTTCATTAGGTGCGTTATTAGATTAGTGTCGCAGCTGTGTGTTAAAGTGTTGAAAACAGGATAAATTCAGCTTATGCAACTGAACCCCAAAAGCGGTTTGAGTCGTATGACACGGTTCAGCTGGCGTTACGATAGCGCTGATAATGTGTGTGTGTGTGTGTGTGTGATGAAAGTGGCTTGAAGATCTACATCAAAGACATTAAGCAGACGCTGTGTGTCAGCTGATGCATGTGTCTGCGTATTTTAGCTGGTTTTATGAGGCAGCTTGTGTACACCTCTGCCAAATGAATAATATGATCGGTTTGTGTGTGTGTGTGTGTGTGTGTGTGTGTGTGTGTGTGCTTGCGCAGGAAAGGCGCGAGTTATTTTTATCCGTGTGGGAACAGAGGGTCTTTGTCAGCAGCTGGAGGAAACGGATTGGGAAGTTGACGTACACACACACACACACACACACACACACACACACACACACACACACACACACACACTCACTAGTAAACATGATTATATTTTGCATTTTAACTCTATTAGAAATTCTAAGGTTTAATTTAAATGAATAAATAAATAAATATATATATATATATATTAGGGATCCACCGATATTAATATTTTGGGCAATACTGATAACGATAATACTTTACATTTGAAAGGCGATATATATATATATACTGTATATATTGGCCGATAAATCTAAATCCAAATTTTTATATAATTTTTGAGAGCCTGATTACAAAAACAAAAGTCTCACCATTAAAAGCCACGTCCCAAACACACAATTATTATGTTCTCATTATAATTGTATGTAGCCGATATGACAGACTTGCGCTGCTAATGTTGCACTTTACTGTGTTTTCCTTTTTTTAAGTGATTCCAATCATATTTTAAGCAATTTAAAACCATCATGTTGAACAGTGGCATCTGAAGCATCTCAGCTGAAGGAAATAATACATTATTTATCAGCTTTAATATATCGGCCAAATTTTCTTATCGGGCCGATAATGATAACATTAAAAATGAACATATATCGGTCGATACCGATATGGTGGCCGATATATCGTGCATACTATATATATATATATATATTAAAACTTTTTTTTTTAAATCAATGCACTTTGAACACACATTGAACAAATGCATGTTAATAAATGCTGTAAAAATATATTGCTCATTGTTAGTTCATGTCGAATGTTTACAAATGAGTCGTTATTGAAAGTGTCACCTAATGCAAGAAGTTAAATGCATTATCTAAAACTAATCAACCCTTTTTCACACTGGTTATTATGAGTATTCAATCATTTTTATGTATATGCACCAATAGAAACTACATTATAATTAAAAACATATGCACTAAAACTTGAGTGAACATTTTTGAGTAATAATAATAATGCTGACTATTTGTTTGACTCGCTCTTGATCTGATCTTAATGCTTCTTTTGCTAGGCACTCTCCTACTAATCATGAATTGCTAAAAGAGGAGAAATGTGAAACTAATATAATGTCACGGTATTTAGGTAAACTTAATGGCCAAATAAAAAGCTCATTGCAATATTATTTCTTAGGGTTGCGCAATGTCATATTACTAGCAAAATCATTGCAGATATGTTTGCTCTGTCACCCAGCCCTAGTTGGCACCCTGTAAGTTGAATAACAAGAGCTCTTTGCTCGAGGTGTGTGTGTGTGCGTGTGTGAGAGAGTGTGGACAGTGTGTTCCTTGTTCCTTTGCCTCAGTTTGTAGGAGAAACACATGTTTCTGCTGCTCACACACACATTAAAGGTTATGTGTGGATAAAGCAGCTTATTACACTTGAACAAATCTATTCCGATCTCTTCAGTTTCACATGACCAACTCCTGAGTTTTTCCTCTCTCTCTCTCTCCCTCTCTCTCTCTCTCTCTCCCTCTCTCTCTCTCTCTCTCTCTCTCTCTCTGTAGGTAATCACTCCGTGTCGTCGGCTGATTCTGTGTGCGGAAAACAGGAAAGAAATGGAGGAATGGATCGCAGCGCTGAAGAGTGTTCAGAACAGAGAACACTTCGAGGTGAGATTCTCCACGTTTTTACTGTCTGTTTAGTGTTTATTAGAGAAATGCATTACTCCAAAGTCTCTTTTTCGTTGCATTCAGTGACAGGGTTATTTGAGGTTATACCACAGGTTTGAATAACTTACGCTACCGTTCAAAAGTCTAGGGTTGAAAAATATTTTTTTCAAAAGTCTGGGGTTGAAAAATATGTTTTTTCAAAAGTCTGGGGTTGAAAAATAATTTTTCCTAAAGTCTGGGGTTGAAAAATAATTTTTCCTAAAGTCTGGGGTTGAAAAATATGTTTTTTCAAAAGTCTGGGGTTGAAAAATATGTTTTTTCAAAAGTCTGGGGTTGAAAAATAATTTTTCCTAAAGTCTGGGGTTGAAAAATATGTTTTTTCAAAAGTCTGGGGTTGAAAAAATTATTTTTTCCTAAAGTCTGGGGTTGAAAAATATGTTTTTTCAAAAGTCTGGGGTTGAAAAATAAAATATATTTTTTTAAAGAGTCTCTTCTGCTCACCAAAGCTGCATTTATTTGATCAAAAAATACTGTAAAAATAGTTAAATATTTTTTGCAATTTAGAATAACTGTTTTCTATGTGAATATATAGTAAAGTGTAATTTATTCCTGTGATCAAAGCTGAATTTTCAGCATCATTACTCCAGTCTTCAGTGTCACATGATCCTTCAGAAATCAGTATAATATGACGATTTGATGATTATTATCAGTGTTGAAAACGGTTCATATTTCTGTGGAAACTGTGACACATTTTATTTTTCAGGATTCTTTGATGAATAGAAACAGCATTTGTTTGAAATAGACTCTTTTGTACCGTTATAAACGCCACTTCTGATCAGTTTCATGCTTGTTTCTCTGCTCTAGTCCACTCAGTTCAGTATGGATCATTTCTCTGGGATGCACAACTGGTACGCCTGTTCCCACGCTCGCCCCACGTACTGTAACGTCTGCCGGGAGGCTCTGTCCGGAGTCACTTCTCACGGGCTGTCCTGCGAAGGTCTGTCACTCACACTCATGAGTTTTGATTTGATCAGTATAGGTAGGGGGAATGCAGGTAAAGTGGGCCGTTTAAGTTTTGATTGTGCTGTGCTCAGTGGGTTTACACTTCCAGAGCATGACAGTGGTCTTTAACCCCCTTTTTTTTCGCATAGACATAAAAATCACTATCCAAACTTAAATGGTTGTAATTCAAGAATGCTTTGGAATATAGACATATGGTCTTGTTTTAAAGAAGACATTTGCCAGATTATTGTAGAAGTGAAATAAATTATGAAAGTGAAACAGAGAAAAAAGTTATATAAGTTTGAGTTTATGAAAATGTACAATGTAAAAATATAATTATTTATATTTTATATAATATATATATATATATTACAAAATATATTTTACTCTAAAACTGCAAGACAATTAAAGACAAAAATCTAAACAAGTTGTGTTCCAAATTTTAGGTTGATATCTCAAAAAATTAGCTTTCAGTGAGATTTTATTTGGGCGCAGTACCAAACTTTTTCACTAGGTGGACCATATAAGGGCGCCTCCATTTTCATATATGTTTTGAGTGATCTGAACCATGTATTTCCATAATTTCATACAATTTATGAAGTATACATCCTATTCAGAAATAGTATGGGTGGTTTGGCAGTATTTGATTTGGTTTCAACCTCTAATAAACACATAAAAAGAGCACATATGAAGAGTTCAGATGCAAAAGCCTCTAAGTGCCATCTGAAATATTCTTCTAGAATGATCATTTTTATCAAGCTTGTATATTTAAGTTAAATAATTTCACAATGAAAATTACCTATTAATTGTCATTTAAGTGAAATTACTGAACTTAAATATACGGGCTTGATAAAAATGATCATTCTAGAAGAAAATTTCAGATTGCACTTAGAGGCTTTTGCATCTGAACTCTTCATATGTGCGTTATAGCTCGCAGCCGCGTCACAAATCGAGAATCCATAATATTTTTCTATATATTCAAAACATTTTCAGACCTATTTTTCTCATAAAATTGAATTGGTGTTATCTTTTGAACTCTTGGAATGAAAACAAACAGGTTTCTACCAATCGTTTTTTTCTATTTCAAAATAAAGGCCTAAACACGCCTAATGAATATGAAATATTCTTGTTGCAAATTGATAAATTACTGCTCCTCTGTAATTTATTTTAAAAAACAGCCACCAAATATGAAAACTAGAGATTGTAAGCTTTCAAATGATATATAGTTTGTCAATATTACTTTAGGTTTTTACTAAGATATTATTGTTCTAAATATATATGGGCAACTAAATGGGTGACACTAAAGGGGTTAATTAAAGAGAATATATTATTGCATAATTAATATATAACAAATATTATTGTGAGAGTTCCTGGTTTGTTTGTTACTACATTTAACAGGGAATGAAATGCAGTGAATGAACTGTTTTAAAATGCGTTATGGTGTTTAAAAATTGCTGGTCCACTTTGGCTGAATGTGTAAGATAAAGTGGGCCAGTGTAATTCAGGTAAAGTGGGTGACCTTTAACCTTCAGTAATTATACTCAAATTCATTAAATAAATTGTCATTCGTTGATCATTTTATAGCGGACATGTATAATCTACTTTTTTATTTATAAAGAGCAGAAAATAAGACGAGGTATTACGTTCAATCTGTGGAGTGAAGAAAGAATAAGAGGAGCAAAATGTAAATGCAGAATATAACGCTTTAAAACATGGACACTTTAAGTTCATTTAAAGTGTTTAGAGAAACTTAACTTAAGTGTTTTTTTATTAAAGGAGAAGTTCACTTTTAAAAAAAACTTTTGCTGATAATTTACTCACCCCCATGTCATCCAAGATGTCCATGTCTTTCTTTCTTCAGTCGCAAAGAAATTAAGGTTTTTGATGAAAACATTCCAGGATTTCCCCCCATGTAATGGATTCTATTGGGACCCAAACGGTAGAAGGTCCAAATGACAGTTTAAGTGCAGCTTCAAAGGGCTTTAAACGATACCAGACGATGAATAAGGGTCTTATCTAGCGAAACGATCGGTCATTTCCAAAATAAATAAAAAAGTTTAAGTTTTATAAGCACAAATGTTCGCCTTGCTCTGTTCTGTGATGCGCGTTCGTGACGTCACGTAATACGCAATTACGCTGAAAAGGTCACGCTTGAAAAATTTCTGTCCTGAAGAAAATGTTCTTTTTGGCTTTTTAATATTAAAACACCCAGGATACGCACACGAAATGGGCATTTTAAACGATAAACTGACACAAATACATTTGAAAATGTGTATATGGTCCTCCTTCCGCACATTTGTAAACACGTCAAGCGTGACCTTTTCAACGTAATTGCGTATTACGTGACGTCACGAACGCGCATCACAGAACAGAGCAAGGCGAACATTTGTGCTTATAAAACTTAAACTTTTTTATTTATTTTGGAAATGACCGATCGTTTCGCTAGATAAGACCCTTATTCATCGTCTGGTATCGTTTAAAGCCCTTTGAAGCTGCACTGAAACTGTCATTTGGACCTTCTACCGTTTGGGTCCCAATAGAATCCATTACATGGGGGGAAATCCTGGAATGTTTTCATCAAAAACCTTAATTTCTTTTCGACTGAAGAAAGAAAGACATGGACATCTTGGATGACATGGGGGTGAGTAAATTATCAGCAAAAGTTTTTTTAAAAGTGAACTTCTCCTTTAAGATACAGGATCATTTTTGATAAATCAGGGATGGCCCACTTTACCTGGTAATAAATTTGCCTGGAGTGCATGATCTCAAAATGTGTATTGGTATATAGCTTGCACATAACACACTATATCAACTGTATTCAAATTGAAATATTATAGCTGGACCTTAAAGTTAACAAAAGTAATAAAGAAAAAAACATCTAGGTATCTAAATGACACGTTTAACAAAAAGTGGCCCACTTTACCTGCATTCACCCTACATTAGAAGTTTCTCTTTTGAATCTATGATCTGAATGTGTTTAAGTGCTGATTTATGAGTTAAATTAAAAAAATCTGTCATCAATTACTCAATCTCATGTCATTCTAAACCTGTAGGACTTCTGTTCATATTCAAAACACAAATCAAGATGTTTTGATTAAATCAGAGAGATTTCTTTCCCTCCATTAAAGAGATCATAAAGAGATCATAAAGAGATCGTAAAACTGATTGTTCAGTCGATTCAGTCCAAATTTTCTGAAGAGACTCGATCACTTTGTATGATTTTTATATGATTTCATCAAAATATCTTCATTTGCAGTGGCGTAACTTTGTTTTAAAAAGTGGGTGGGACACGCTTAATCATAAAACAGATATAACAACGATGTCCAGCAATCGATTTAAATAGTAGGCCTAACGTTACATTGATTGGGTTTAAGTGGTCATTCAATGAGGCCTATTATATGTTGATCCGACTTTTTTTAGTGTGTATTTAAGTGGTCTAGGGGTAGAATTTTTGCCACGCGTGTCAGAGGTTCTGAGTTCTAATCCGCACTCATATATATATATATATTTTTTTTTCATTAAAACCAATTATGTTTTTCAGTGGTTGTATATCAGGCAGGGACACTTTTTTGTGCTTTTTGTTTTCTAATTTCACCGGAACGAATAGAGAGTCTCTCCACAACGGATTGAAGCGCGCGTCTGAGTGAAGGCTATGCGCGAGCCAGAAACAAACATAGTATCCGCGCCACTGATCGCAGCGGCAACGAGCACTTTGATCAGTTGATTTAAAAAAACAACACATTTTCAGCGCTAGAACGCCTCTTATTTAAAAAACGAACGAAATGAATGCTCTGCTAGTTAACTGGAGATATTTTGTTTGTTTGTATTGGACATTCGTGCCGCGAGATGTTTCAAAAGTGGTGGGGACAATATCGACCTTACAAAATAGTGGTGGGGACATGTCCCACCCGTCCCACCCGCAAATTGCGCCTATGTTCATTTGTGTGTTTAAAGATGGATGAACATCTTACGGGTTTGATAACTTGACTTGTGTGTCCTACAGTGTGCAAGTTCAAGGCCCACAAGCGTTGTGCGGTCAGAGCCACTAATAACTGCAAATGGACGACACTGGCCTCTATCGGCAAAGACATACTGGAGGATGAGGATGGGGTGAGTGCACGTTCACTTCATATTATTACACTTTATTCCCAGCTAATCATTTCAGTGCTTCGACTCATTTCGGTTAGTTGTCAAGGCAACATTTCAAAATTTAGTTTAGTTTAAGATTTCCATTTAATATTTGTATTTTATCTTATTTCAGCTTTTTTTTTCAATTAACTAAAAAGTAATATAGTGCCTATATTATTCTTACTTCTTAGGTAACTAATTTTAGCCAAAAAGACAGCATTGCATGCATTGTGACAACATTAATTATTTCATTCAGTGCCATTAAAGGGATAGTTCACTTCAAAATGAAAATTCTGTCATCATTTACTCTCTCTCAAGTTGTTTCAAAACTGTATGAATTTCTTTCTTCTGCTGAACACAAAAGAAGAAATATATATATACCAATTTGGACCCCATTGACTTCTATTGTAGGAAAAAAAATACTATGGAAGTCAATGGGGTCCGTCAACTGTTTGGTTCAACATAACTAGTTACTTGTCGTGTAAATAACACGTTCCTGAACTCGGCAGATCTCGATGCCTCATCAGTGGCTGGAGGGGAATCTGCCGGTCAGTGCCAAATGCACCGTGTGTGATAAAACCTGCGGCAGCGTTCTCAGACTTCAGGACTGGCGCTGTTTGTGGTGTAAAGCTATGGTGAGTGTGTGAAACTTCATTTTTTATGACATTCATTACCTTTTATTAATGTTATGCTACATGTTAAATGGAAGGCAAAGATGACAATCAGCTGTGTGTTCATTCTCCAGGTGCATGCTGGGTGCAAAGACCAACTCTCTCCCAAGTGCCCGTTGGGTCAGTGTAAAGTCTCCGTGATTCCACCCACCGCCCTCAACAGCATCGACTCGGACGGTGAGCATCCAATCAGAACACTCCCTCGGAATCATCCAATCAGAGCATTCCCCTTTAGAATCAACCAATCAGAGCATTCCCCTTTAGAATCAACCAATCAGAGCACTCCCTCAGAATCAACCAATCAGAGCACTCCCTGAGAATCAACCAATCAGAGCACTCCCTGAGAATCAACCAATCAGAGCATTTCCCTTTAGAATCAACCAATCAGATCATTCCCCTTTAGAATCAACCAATCAGATAATTCCCCTTTAGAATCAACCAATCAGAGCACTCCCCTTTAGAATCAACCAATCAGAGCACTCCCTGAGAATCAACCAATCAGAGCACTCCCTGAGAATCAACCAATCAGATCATTCCCCTTTAGAATCAACCAATCAGAGCACTCCCTGAGAATCAACCAATCAGAGCATTTCCCTTTAGAATCAACCAATCAGATCATTCCCCTTTAGAATCAACCAATCAGAGCACTCCCCTTTAGAATCAACCAATCAGAGCATTTCTCTTTAGAATCAACCAATCAGAGCACTCCCCTTTAGAATCAACCAATCAGATCATTCCCCTTTAGAATCGTTCAATCAGAGAATTCCTTCGGAATCATCCAATTAGAGCATTCCCTCGGGATCAACAAATCAGAACTCTTTCCCAGAGATGACCAATCAGAAAGCTCTCTCAAAAATCAAATCATGGAAATATCCAATCAGAGTTCTCCGTCAGAAATAGCTCTTATCCTAAAATCACCACACAGAAATGACCAATTATGGCTTTGTGTCAGAAATAGTTTGAAGCAGTCGCATGCTTTATAGCGGCCTGAAGATAAAGAATGATGCATGTTTAAAGTTTAACTGAGATTAATGAATGCTTTAAGTATTTTTTCATTGTTAGTTCATGTTAACTAATGGAACCTTATTGTAAAGTGTTACCATATAAATAATATTAAGATAACACAGTGAAAATGCAACATCTGTCTTGTGTGTGTGTGTGTGTGTGTGTGTGTGTGTGTGTGTGTGTGTGTGTGTGTGTGTGTGTGTGTGTGTGTGTGTAGGGTTCTGGAAGGCGACGTGTCCTCCGACCTGCACGAGCCCGTTGTTGGTGTTCGTGAACAGTAAGAGTGGAGATAATCAGGGTGTGAAGTTTCTACGCCGGTTTAAACAGCTGTTGAACCCTGCGCAAGTGTTTGATCTGATGAATGGAGGACCACATCTGGGGTGAGACTCACAAACATTCACACGTGCACACACACACACACACTCACACTCACACTCACTCTCTCACACACACACACACTCACACTCACTCTCTCTCACACACACACACACACATACTCTCTCTCTCTCTCACACACACACACACACACACACACACACACACACACACACACACACTCCCACGTACACACACAGGATATAGTAAATATCCACTCAGACAATGAAAATAATTGCATTGCAAGTTTATTGACATCTTTATACGTGTTTGTGTGTGTCTTTCGTAGCTTGCGTCTGTTTCAGAAGTTCGATACGTTTCGTATTCTGGTGTGTGGGGGTGATGGCAGTGTCGGATGGGTGTTATCAGAGATAGACGCTCTGACTTTACACAAACAGGTACACACACACTCAAATCCAACAGAGACTGCATCATACTGCAGACGACAGGAGAATCCCAGTATGCATGCTTGTACTAACTGCAAAAATACTACATTGGCCTATTGTGTGTTGTGTTTTTTTTTTTTTTGTGCATGCAACTTAAAGGCATTTACATTTTTATATATTTACGCATTTGTGCATTTGGCTGACACCTTTATCCAAAGCCATGAACTCCATTTTGTCAGTTCATGCATATCCTGGGATTGGAAACCTTATGTTGCTAGTGCCATTGCTCGACTGTTTAAGCTGCAGGTGTGTGTCAGGAGTGTTTGATGTTTTGATGTGGGGTCCGCAGTGCCAGCTGGGCGTACTTCCTCTGGGAACAGGAAATGACCTGGCCAGAGTTTTGGGATGGGGCTCAGCGTGCGATGACGACACACAGTTACCCCAGATCCTGGAGAAGCTGGAGAGGGCCAGCACTAAGATGCTGGACAGGTGTGTGTGTGCTTAAAGTAGCTGTCACAGTCTGTCACAGTCTGTCACAGTCCTTCAACTGAACACTCAACGCTTTTATTTCTCATAGATGGAGTATTATGGTATATGAGACCAAGTTACCACGGCAACACTCCAGCTCCACGGTAACAGAGGACTGCAGTGAAGACTCAGAGGTATGCTGATTTAAAGGGACAGTTCTCTCTTCTGATTGGCTGTTCTGTGTTTCCTCTCTTCTGATTGGCTGTTCTGTTTCCTCTCATCTGATTGGCTGTTCTGTGTTTCCTCTCTTCTGATTGGCTGTTCTGTTTCCTCTCATCTGATTGGCTGTTCTCTGTTTCCTCTCTTCTGATTGGCTGTTCTGTTTCCTCTCATCTGATTGGCTGTTCTGTGTTTCCTCTCTTCTGACTGGCTGTTCTGTGTTTCCTCTCATCTGATTGGCTGTTCTGTGTTTCCTCTCTTCTGATTGGCTGTTCTGTGTTTCCTCTCTTCTGACTGGCTGTTCTGTGTTTCCTCTCATCTGATTGGCTGTTCTGTGTTTCCTCTCTTCTGACTGGCTGTTCTGTGTTTCCTCTCATCTGATTGGCTGTTCTGTGTTTCCTCTCTTCTGATTGGCTGTTCTGTGTTTCCTCTCTTCTGACTGGCTGTTCTGTGTTTCCTCTCATCTGATTGGCTGTTCTGTGTTTCCTCTCATCTGACTGGCTGTTCTGTGTTTCCTCTCTTCTGATTGGCTGTTCTGTTTCCTCTCATCTGATTGGCTGTTCTGTGTTTCCTCTCTTCTGATTGGCTGTTCTGTTTCCTCTCATCTGATTGGCTGTTCTCTGTTTCCTCTCTTCTGATTGGCTGTTCTGCTTCCTCTCATCTGATTGGCTGTTCTGTGTTTCCTCTCATCTGATTGGCTGTTATGTGTTTCCTCTCTTCTGATTTGCTGTTTTGTTTCAGGTGCAGCACATTCTGACCTATGAGGACTCCGTTGCTGCTCATCTCTCCAAAATCTTGACATCTGATCAGCACTCTGTGGTCATTTCCTCCGCCAAGTACGTACAGTATATGAGCATCGCTGTGAATTTCTGTTTTTGTGTATCCTGGCTGCTGGCTGCTTATCTAAAAGTGTGTTTTTCAGAGTCTTGTGTGAAACAGTTAAGGATTTTGTTGCAAAAGTGGGACGTGCATACGAGAAGAACACGGAAAATTCGGAAGAATCAGAGGTCATGGCTAAAAAGGTGAGCTGTGATTGGCTATTAGCTGACTTGCTGTTTGGCTTTTGGAGGCTGGAAGTGTTTTGTGATTGGCTGATGAAGTACTCAGGATGTTTTTGTATGCAGTGTGGTGTGCTTAAAGAAAAGTTGGACTCGTTACTGAAAACGCTTAACGAGGAATCTCAGGCCACCAGCGTGATGACTGCGCCTCCGCCCACCATCGCCGAGGAGCAGGTTGACGGGGAGGGTGTGGTTTTGGCTCCGCCCACCACCCCGCACACCATCACGGCTCCTTGTTCTCCTCGACCACCTGCCGCCATCTTCAAACCTCGAGAGCAGCTGATGTTACGTGCCAACAGCCTGAAGAAAGCCATCAGACAAATCATAGAGCACACAGAGAAAGGTATTGTAGCTTTAATTTAATGTAAATTTAATTTAATGTAAATTCATGTTTTTAACAAGAAGCCAACATGATTAACATGTTTTTGCATAATGTTAACATGATAAGAATTTTGTTAGCATGATGCTAAAACAATTAGCATGTTACTAGCATGATGTTAACACAATTAGCATTTTGGTATCAGGATGTAATTAGCATGATGCTAACAAAATCAGCATGTTGTTAGCATGTTTTTAGTAATATGCTAACATGATTAGCATGTTTTTTGCAAGATGTTAACACAATTAGCATGTTAAGATGATGTTAACAGGATTAGCATTTTGCAAGCATCTTGTTAACACGATTAGTATTTTGCTAGCATGATGCTAACACAATTATTATGTTGCTAGCATGTTTTATTGAGTATTGACAGATTTCACCAATCGATTCGATTTTGATTCACAAGCTCTTGGTTCAATTCGTTTCCTATCTCTACTTCACATAATGAAACACTTGAGTTCAAAACTGATTTCACATGTGTGACCTGGTGTTTCAGCGGTGGATGAACAGAACGCTCAGACGGAGGAAGGTTTGCCGTCACTGCCTGCGGAGGATGAAGATGAGGATGATGATGCTGAGCGATTATCTCTGCTGTCGTACAGCAACAGAACGCGAGTCAGTCGGAGAGGTGAGGCTCTTTCAGCACTACGACTCCTTCCTTACATACACACACTGTCACTCACTCATGTTTCTCTCTCTCTCAGTGTCTAAGACTCCATGTGAGAAGCTCATCAGTAAAGAACGCCTGTCCATAGGCAGCTCCGCCTCACTTCCTGCCCAGACAGGAAGTCGGGAGAATATGCCAATGCTGAACACCAAGATCCTGTATCCCAGTAAGAGCAGCAGTGATGAATACAGCAGTGTTTGATGTTGTTGAGACGCACATGCGGTGTGTGTGTGTGTGTGTGCGTGCAGGTCTCAGGACGAGTGTGTGTACTAACACAAGATTTTAACACAATTAGCATGTTGCTAGCAAGATGCTGATATCATTAGCATTTTGCTAGCATTGATGCTAACATGATTAACATTTTGTTATATTAACACAATTAGCATGTTGCTAGCAAGATGCTAATATCATTAGCATTTTGCTAACATTGATGCTAACATGATTAACATTTTATTATAATATTAACACAATTAGCATGTTGCTAGCATTATGCTAACACAATACGCATGTTGTTGTTAACATGTTTTTAACAAGATGTTAACATGATTAGCATGTTGCTAGCATTATGTTAACATGATTAGCACAATTTTAGCATGTTGTTAGCATGACGCAAGAGCATTAGTGGTGATGAATAAAGCAGTGTTTGATGTTGTTGAGACCCTCACGCGGTGTGTGTGTGTGTGTGTGTGCAGGTCTCAGGGCGGGTGTGTATTTTGTGTGTAACAAAATTTAGCATGTTGCTAGCAAAATGTTGACATCATTAGCATTTTGCTAGCATTTATGCTAACGTGATTAACATTTTGTTAACATGTTTTTAACAAGAATATAACATGATTAGGATGTTGTTTACGTGATGCTAACACTATTAGCATGTTGCTAGCATGATGCTAACGATTGTTGTTATAATTTTAACATAATTATCATGTTGCTAGCATGACGCAAGAGCAGCATTGGGGATGAATACAGCAGTGTTTGATGTTGTTGAGACGCTCATGCGGTGTGTGTGTGTGTGTGTGTGCAGGTCTCAGGGCGGGTGTGTCGGGCTCTTTCAGCGGGTCAGTGATTAGCAGGCTGCTGGTCAACGCCGACCCCTTCAGCTGTGACCCAGAGAACCTGTGAGTCACATGATCTTGTCAACATTGACCTCTAAAGGGGTTTAAGGGAAAAGGCTGATGGGAAAGTGCCTCTTCTCTGTGTGTGTTTCAGGGATCTGTACACGGAGAAATGCGTGATGAATAATTATTTCGGGATCGGCCTGGATGCCAAAATCTCTCTGGACTTCAACAACAAGCGTGACGAGCATCCCGAGAAATGCAGGTACGTAAACACGTCAAAAACGTCTGATCATGTTCAAAAGTTCCTGCATTTATTTGATATAAAATACAGGTAAAATTCTGAAATATGATTAGAATTTAAAGAAGCTGTTTTCTATGTGAATATTTGTTCAAATGTAATTAGATCCTTCAGAAATCAGTCTAATATGATGACTTGATGATCAAGAAACATTTATGATTATTATCAATATTCATATTTTTATGAAAACTGATACTTGTTATTTTTCAGGATTTTTTGATGAATAGAAAGTTTAAAAGAACAGCATTTATTTGAAATAGAATCTTTTGTAACATTATAAATGTATTTACTGTCACTTTTGATCAATTTTATGCATCCTTGCTGAATAAAAGTATTAATTTCTAATTTTTTTTAAATGAACAGTAGTGTATTTTTGTAGTATAATATTATAGTGCATCTTTTTTCGACTGACAGTCATAACATATCTTGAATAAATCAAATAAAACTTGAAAAGGACACATAATAGCGATTATCATGAAAGAATAGTGTGTTTGTTGACACACTTCTATTCTGGTAAAAATCAAACCATAAACAGTTCATATTTAAAGTGTAAAGTTGTTGTTTTTGCTGTTTCAGGTTTTAAAAAACATATTTTATAACGTTTTTATAAAACAATATTTTAATATTGTCAGATCTAATAACTGAGAACTGCTGTTTTTTTTCTCTTTCTCTCTTTTGTTTGGTTTAGAATTTTTATTGTATTTATGCAACTCTTGTAATATATGTATATACTCTCATATATGGTTTATAATATGATGTTTGTCTGTAAATCTAATGATGTGCACAGGTTAAGAGATAAAGAAACTCCATAGCGCCATCTAGCGTTTTAAATATCTGATGCAAATATATGCATCTCCATAAACAACATTATAAATATTATTCGCCACATAATTACATTTCATAAATGAATAGTTTCAACTTTGACTTGTTCATCTGGGTGTTTGTAAAACGGCTGTATTGTAAAAACAAATACATTGAATTGAGTGTGAAATTTTTTTTATTTTAGCTACAATTGTGATTTGATTTAAAAAAAAATGTCTAAAATACAAGGAAGGAAAATATTTAACAAGGAAGGGAAGAAAGATATGTGGAATGAACAGACTGAGAACTTGGTCTTATTAGATAAATACAGATGTGTTTTTCTGTGGGATCATTTGCAGTTGAAAAAACGGGATAAATCACAATATATTCTTTTGCAATATATCATATTACAAGATGTTTAAAATCGCAATAATATTGTAACATGGCTTAAGAATTGTGATTTTATATATCATGGGGTCTCTGGTGATTCCCACCTCTAATAACCTGTGTGTGTGTGTGTGTGTGTGTGTGTGTGTGTGTGTGTGTGTGTGTGTGTTTAGGAGTCGCACTAAAAACATGATGTGGTATGGAGTCCTCGGCACCAGAGAACTTTTACACAGAACATACAAGAACCTGGAACAGAGAGTTCTGCTGGAGGTGAGTGTGTGTGTGTGTGTGTGTGTGTGTGTGTGTGTGTGTGTGTGTGTGTGTGTGTGTGTGTGTGTGTGTGTGTGTGTGTGTGTGTGTGTGAGAGAGAGAGAGAGAGAGAGAGAGAGAGAGAGAGAGAGAGAGAGTGAGTGAGTGAGTGAGTGAGTGAGTGAGTGAGTGAGTGTGTGTGTGTGTGTGTGTGTGTGTGTGTGTGTGTGTGTGTGTGTGTGTGTGTGTGTGTGTGTCTACTTTTTGGAGAAGAACTGTTTTCTTATTGTAAATTATTTGTGAACGGATGGGATGTTTAATATAAGTTTGTTCAATATATCCCTCCATATTTCATGCATCTTCTCTGTCATCTCTCTCATGTACACCGTGATGAAGATGAAGATGAAGATGCACTTGAACTTTCTTTAACCCGATGATTAATAAAGAGAGTGTGACTTCAATCATGTTGTAGTTGCGTTTCAAGTTGACTTGTTAAAAATAGAAATCGTGAATTGGTCAAATGTTTTATTTCTTTTTCATATCGCCCAACCTTATTATAACATTTAGAAGGTGAATCATACCTAACCTGTGTGTGTGTGTGTGTGTGTGTGTGTGTGTGTGTGTGTGTGTGTGTGTGTGTGTGTGTGTAGTGTGACGGGAGGCCGATCCCTCTTCCCAGTCTCCAAGGAATCGCCGTGTTGAATATTCCCAGTTACGCTGGAGGAACAAACTTCTGGGGCGGAACTAAAGAGGACGATGTAAGTTTGTGCAACTCCATCCTGTGTGTGTGTGTGTGTGTGTGTGTGTGTGTGTGTTTCTCATAAAATGTGTGTTTGTTCACAGACGTTCACGGCGCCGTCGTTTGACGATAAGATCCTGGAGGTCGTGGCTGTGTTCGGCAGCATGCAGATGGCTGTCTCTAGAGTTATTAATCTACAGCACCACCGTATCGCACAGGTACACACACACACACACACACACACACACACACACACACACACACACTCACACTCACACACACACACCGACACAGACACACTCACTCACAGACACACACACACACACACACTTACAGACACACACACACATTCACAGACACACACACACACACACACACACACACACACACACTCACACTCACACACACACACAAACACTCACAGACACACGCACACACACTCACATACTAACACACACACACACACACTCACATACTAAACACACACACACACACACACACACACATACACACACACTCACATACTAACACACATACATACACACATACACACTCACATACTAACACACACACACTCACACACACACACACACACATACACACTAACCCTACCACTAGACCTACCCACCACACACACACACACACTAACCCGACCCCTAAACCTACCCATCACACTCTCACGCACACACACACACACACACACACACACACACACACACACACACTCACTCACTCTTACACACACACACACACTCTCAGACTCACACACACACACACACACACACTCTCTCTCCCACACACACACACACACACACACACACTCTTACACACACACACTCTCTCTCACACACAAACACTCACACACTCACACACACTCTTGATGATATGAACGGTAGTGTAACGAGTGTGTGTGTGTTCCTCAGTGTCGGACGGTGAAGATCACGATTCTGGGAGACGAGGGAGTGCCAGTGCAGGTGGACGGAGAGGCCTGGGTCCAGCCGCCCGGATACATCCGGATCCTCCACAAGAACCGCACGCAGACCCTCACCAGAGACCGGGTCAGTGAGGCATCATGGGAAATACACCAATGCTACACTTTTATAAATGTCATCGCTAACAAACAAGTGTTCATTACTTCAGTGAGCTCATTGTTTCCGCATTACATTATTACATTGTTAAAATTAATAAAAAAAATTCACACTTAGAAACACTTCGATTTGAAACACACGTTTCCTCTGATAACAGACTCTAAACTGTAATGTGGACTCATGCACTTTCTGCAAAGCTGCTGTGAAATGATGTGTGTTGTGAAAAGCACTGTACAAACACACGTGACGAACTGAAATTGAGATGAAGATGAAGCTCTCGAGTGAGTAAAACACGACTCAGCTGTGGCTGTTTTACAGGCGTTCGAAAACACTCTGAAGTCATGGGAGGATAAACAGAGAGGGGAGATTCCTCGGCTGGTCTCCCAGCATGCATCACAGCCGGAGATCGTCTCTGAAGACGAAACCACTCAGATCAGTCTGTTCGGACAGGCGGCCGGGGCGCTGATACACAGGTACACTGATACACTGATGTTCAGGCTTAACCAATCAAAAGATTTTTTTTTTTATATATATAAATTAGTAGTTTTATTCATTAGGATTGCATTAAATTGATCAAAAATGGGAGTAAAGAGATTTATAATGTTACAAAAGAGTCTATTTCAAACAAATTTAGTTCTTTTAAAACTTTCTATTCATCAAAGAATCCTGAAAAATAAAACGTATCACAGTTTCCACAGAAATATGAACCGTTTTCAACACTGATAATAATCATAAATTTTTCTTGATCATCAAATCATCATATTAGAGTGATTTACACTTTACACTTTAACATATACACACACACACACACACACACACACACATATATATATATATATATATATATATATTAAAAAAATCGTTTTTTTTCTTATATATTTATCATATATATTCACATAGAAAACAGTTATTTTAAATTGTAATATTTTAAATTGTAATATTATTTCACTGTTTTACTGTATTTTGGTCAAATAAATGGTGAGCAGAAGAGAGTTCTTTCAAAAACATTACAAAAATCATACAGACCCAAAACTCTTTGTACTTTGTTACAAATAAACTGTATTTATATATATATTTATTTTAGTGCTGTCAATCGAATAAAAATTTACCAATTAATCGCATATTTTTCTGTAAATAATCGCGATTAATCGCACCTAAAATAAGTTTTTTTATGTATTTTTATATTGTAATAATTTCACAGTTAATAATAATATGAAGTTATCAAACACTTCACAATCTTCACTGAATATCTTTTGTAGCTTTAATAAGCATTCATCTATTTTTAAAGTGATATTCTGTCTTTCGTTCTTTGATTTACATTAATGACTCTTTAAGATTGAATGGCTTAATAGCAGTTTAATGAATGATCGCATGATCATATAATATAGCGCAGCCAAAGGATGATGAAAAAAAATGGATGCTGCGTTAATTTTATTAAATATTTTTAAAGCATTAATCTGAAAAAATGTATTGCATGTATTAACACGTTAATTTTGACAGCCCAAATATATATAAATATTTGATAACTTTTTTGTTTGATAACTTTTTTATTTTTTAGTGTTTGTGTGTGTTGTTTGAAGTGTTTGATTACTTTATATTATTATTAACAATATTAATGAAATTGAAATTATTACAATATAAAAATACATTAAAAACTTTAATTTTAGAAAAATATGCGATTAATTGGTAATTTTTTTATTCGATTGACAGCACTAAAAAAATATATATATATATATATATTTGGGCTGTCAAAATGAACGTGTTAATACATGCGATACATTTTTTCATATTAATATATATATACTGTATATGCATGAACTGAAACGTGTGTGTGTGTGTGTTTAGTATCAGGGAAGTGGCTGAGTCTCATCACACGATCGAGCAGGAATTGGCTCATGCGGTGAACGCCAGCTCTAAAGCCATGGACCGTGTGTACGCCAACAAAAGCAGCGGAGTGAGTGGCGTCTGACACCTGTCAATCACAGCCTGCTGATTACGACTCTCGTTTGGTTCAGATTCAGACGAGTGTATGCTTACAGCATCCTGCTTATGAAGTGACGTGTGTGTGTGTTTGCAGGGTTTGACCTGTAGCGTGGTGATGGAGATGGTCAGTAACGTCAAAGCTCTGCACAGTGAGACCGAACTGCTGCTCGCGGGGAAGATGTGCCTGGTGAGTGAATCTAATGAAATTAAATACAATATAAATATTAGATAAAAAACCTAAACTTAAAAAAAAATTAAACACAAATTAGAAATATTGCGAGTGGCATCCCCTCATCTTCCAGTCAATAAAAAAAAAATATATAATTGACATCCAGTTAATAATAAAATAAATAATTTTTTTTTTAAAAGTCCTTAGTCAGTAAACTTGATTTGTCCATTGTGACCTGATTGCAACTCTTCCTCTGTTTGTCTGTGTCTCCAGCAGCATAAAATACAATTATGAAAAACCTACATGTAAATTAGAAATGTTTCAGAAAGTCACAATATTTGAATGATGGTTATAGGAGGAATGTGTGATAAAAAACTCTCATTGGTCACAATCAGAGTGTCTATGATCAGTGTAGGGGAAAGTTACTAAAGTAATACATTATGATATTGCGTTACTCCCCCAAAAATGTAACTAATTGCGTTACTTAGTTACTTTTTATGAAATGTAATGTGCTACATTACTTTTGCGTTACTTTTTCTCACCTGGGCTGGACTTGCTTGTTTGTTTTTTAATAATAAACAAATAAAGTTCTATTTTTGGCAAATGTTAAGGCTCTTTCACACCAAAAGTGAAGTGAATAAGCCTCAGGCTGAAGGAAATGCATATTTACTCCTGTACAGTAGAGGGCGCCACTCAAATAAACCTTTCAGCTGCTGCCATTCTGGATTAAAGAACAATAGGATACAGGAGAATGAAGTTGAACACTCTTATTTCTAAATCTAAAGTAATTTTTGCTCATTAGTATGGTTAAATTAGATCATTGAAGATCAGCAGCAAAGACATTGGTCAATAAAGTGAGATTAAATACATAAAGTGTATTTTAATATAGTTAATTATAAAAGTTTTACGTAAAATTCTGAGATTGCATTTGACTTTTTTTTATACATTTTGAGGAATACTGAATTTTTTCGTGCAAGTGAGAGGAGTAAATGCATGTTCACATTTAGTCAAGAACTGAAATAACCATCATTTTTACACACACACACCTCCTCACTTTATTTCTCCACTAATTTCTCTAACTAGCGTCATTTATTTGAAAAAGTAACTTAGATATTTTGTTGTAAATTGAAAAAGTAATGTGTTATTTTACTAGTTACTTGAAAAAGTAATCTGATTACATAACTCAAGTTTCTTGTGATGAGTTACACACAACACTATCTATGATAGGCACTGAACTCAAGTGATTATTTGGTGTGTGTGTGTGTGTGTCTCCAGCAGTTGGATCCTCCTCAGAAAGATCAGCTCAGTGGAGCGTTGGCTTCTGTCACTCAAGAGTTACGCAGACTGACAGACATCAGCTGGCTCAGTCAGCTCATCGACCCGGCCGACGACGAGGTGCGCTGAACACTCACACACACACACACATGTGTTTTAGGGTGTTTTAGTGTCTGTAGTCTAGGGCTGCATGATACTGGGGGGGGAAATTATATTTAATGTTTCTGCGATTATATATTGCAATATAAAAAATACAGGAATTTTCAGCAGATGACTTGGAAAAGAATGAATCGATCTAGAATGATTGGTGATTTTACATTTACATTTATGCATTTGGCAGACGCTTTTATCCTTGCGTTTCAAGGTACACGTTTACATTCTTATCAGTTCTTGAAAATAAACATACTTTACTTTTTTTTTTTTGGAAAAAATATACTTTTTTTTAAGGGGGCTGAACTATGTAGGAAAAGATTATTGAAGCAAGTTTTAAAATAAATTTCAGTCTTTTTAGTAAAAAAATTCACTTTTTAATTCAACATTCTTACTTGCCATATTTAGTTTTTCTTCTATTTCATACTTTATCAGATGAATTAATCATTCTAGAATGTGAATATGTGGAGTTCATCTGCATAGAAAATAAGAAAAACAAAACTGATTAAAAATGTACTTTTTACTCTGAAGACTTTTTTTAATGCTAAAATACTTTTAGTGCTGAACTATTTAATAAAAGCTTCAGTGACGCTTTTGTAGTTGTGAATAAGACAAAGATTATTGGAGCAGGTTTTACAAGAAATATCTGTCTTTATACTTCAAAGTTTCATGTTTAATTCAACATTCTTACTTGCAAATTATTTTTGAAATTTACTAGAAATTTAAAGTAAATCCTACACCATTTTTTTATATATTTATTTTAAAATCTTATAATAATTCCCACTGTTTTGAGCAGTTAAATTTGATTAAAATAATAACAGATTTTATTGTGATTAAAAATATTTCAGAAAATATGAAGTACATTGTAATAACACTGTACAATAAAAAAGGGGGAAAATTCAACACTAGAAAACAACATTTTATTTTTTACTTTTTACAGTGTTATTACAATATATTTCTTATTTTGTGAAATATTTCTATTTTTAATACCAATAAAATCATAGGTATTATTATTTTAAGTCATACTGAACTGGTCCAAACCTTGGGGATTATTATAAAAAATAATAATAACTATGATTTTATTGTGATTAAAATTAAAGATATTTCACAAAATAAGAAATATATTGTAATAACTCGATTGTTCTGTAAAATTAAAAAAGAATTGAGTAATACAACTAATTTTATTTAATTGTAAAATTTAAATTTAAATTTGTCTTAATTTCTTCATTTTTCAAACAGGAACCCATCATGCTTTTATTTTGGCGGGTTGCCGGCGGATAAAATCATGTGCTGCCGTTGTTCATTTACATGCATACAAGCTCATAATAGTAGCGCATATATTAATTTAATTAAATCACAGCTTGCATGATTTGACAAGTGCACTAAGCCATATCTCGATATTATTTCGCTAAAATGACATGTACTGTGTTAGACTAAACTGGGAAGGGTCACAGCACTTGCATATTGTTGTCCTGTTGTTAGTTTAACTGCTTCTATTGCTCTCTTCATTTGTAAGTTGCTTTTGGATAAAAGCGTCTGCTAAATGATTGTATTTTGGAATATTGTGCAGTATTCCAGTGTATTAATGTGTGTTTGTGTGCAGGGTCAGCTGTCTGATTTCTCCAAGCGGAGTCGCAGTGCAAAGTTTCGCCTTGTGCCCAAATTCAAGAAAGACAAAAACAACAAAAATAAAGAGACGTGCGCCGCCCTCAACATGCCAGGTATGGCCTGAGTGTCCGCTAGGCTGGGTGTCCATTCAGATGTTCCAATTCCATTCGATTTCGATTCACAAGCTCTTAATTCGATTCGGTTTTCGATTTCGATTCTAAATTCTATTTTCGATTTCGATTCACAAGCTCTTAATTCGATTCGGTTTTCGATTTCGATTCTAAATTCTATTTTCGATTTCGATTCACAAGCTCTTAATTCGATTCGGTTTTCGATTTCGATTCTAAATTCTATTTTCGATTTCGATTCACAAGCTCTTAATTCGATTCGGTTTTCGATTTCGATTCTAAATTCTATTTTCGATTTCGATTCACAAGCTCTTAATTCGATTCGGTTTTCGATTTCGATTCTAAATTCTATTTTCGATTTCGATTCACAAGCTCTTAATTCGATTCGGTTTTCGATTTCGATTCTAAATTCTATTTTCGATTCCGATTCACAAGCTCTTAATTCGATTCGGTTTTCGATTTCGATTCTAAATTCTATTTTCGATTTCGATTCACAAGCTCTTAATTCGATTCGGTTTTCGATTTCGATTCTAAATTCTATTTTCGATTTCGATTCACAAGCTCTTAATTCGATTCGGTTTTTGATTTCGATTCTAAATTCTATTTTCGATTTCGATTCACAAGCTCTTAATTCGATTCGGTTTTCGATTTCGATTCTAAATTCTATTTTCGATTTTGATTCACAAGCTCTTAATTCGATTCGGTTTTCGATTTCGATTCTAAATTCTATTTTCGATTTCGATTCACAAGCTCTTAATTCGATTCGGTTTTCGATTTCGACTATTTTCGGTTTCGATTCTCGATTCGACTGACTGAATATAGATTTAATACAAATCCTTTATTTATAAAAAAGAACAGTGAACATAAGTTTACAAGTGGTTAATTAATAAAAAAGAAATAAAGAGCCACAACCCTGTATATTAAACTCTTTTTATTTTAGGTACATTAAAACAGAAGCCAACTCTATATTTCAAATGCATGCAATGAATAGACAGGATTGTGATGCAAGATGAAAAATTGATGCTGAAAATTTGAGAATATCACAGTGGCATGCCTTGATCAAACAGGATCAGGTTAGCCTATGAACAGTGGAGGAAAACTAATTCTGGCTTTTGGGTGATAGATATAAATAAAATAAATAAATATGAAAATAAAATAAAAATAATAATCGATTCGTGGCCTTTGAGAATCGATTTTGAATCGACCACATTTTAAAAATCTATTTTTTTGCCCAGCCCTAGTGTCCACCTCTCTCAGCTCATTCAGTGAGTGTGTGTGTGTGAGTGTAAAAGGTGTGTGTGTGTTCTCTGAGCAGTGAACACCTGGGGTGTGGAGGAGGTGGGCGTCTGGCTGGAGACGCTCTGTCTGTCCGAGTATAAGGAGATCTTCATCAGACACGACATCAGAGGACCAGAACTGCTCCAGCTGGAGAGGAGAGACCTGAAGGTTTGACACGCTTTACTTGTGCTGTTACACAGGACAAACACATCAATCATGAAGACCAGATCAAACGAACTAAGAGAAGATGAAACTAAGTTTGATTCAAATAAAATTTCATGCAAATAACCCAAAAATAAATATACTTGGTTAAAATAAATATATAAATAATTTATTAAAATGATAAATAGATAATTTGATTAAAAATAATTAATTGAATTAAATTATTAAAATAAATATAAAAATAAACTGATTAAATTAATAGAATTAGATTAAAATAAATAAATATCAGATCTCACCAGGGTTATTATCGGTAACTAAAACCCTTAAAAAATTACTTAAAATCAAATAAACATTAACTGAAATAAAGTAAAATATAACTTGAGTGTATTTTATTTCAGCTTGTTGCCAAGCAATTTTCACTTAGTTTAAGTTGAAGCACTAACATAACTAAAACTAAATAAACTTAAAAAAAAACTATATAGACATATTTTAAGAGAACGAAACAAATTACAAATGCAATAAACTTACTAAATGAAATTAATGTTGAAAAATTAATTCAAAATATTAACAAAAACTATAAATAGTATATCAGTGTTACTAAAATAACACTGCATCTAATGGTTCAGTACTATAGTGAGTAATGATATAATGTAATAGACTCTAAATAATATTTTACACGTATTTATAATATTATTTTTTTACATTGTTAATGGGGTACTTATAAATAAAACTATATAGCTACCTTTAAAATTTGAGTTCATCGTACGAAGGGTCATGGCATCCGCTGTTATAATTAACAATATTTTGTGTACTAAACAAATTACAAACGCAACAAAATTACTAAAATTGAAATGAAGAGAAATCATAAAAAAAAAAATTATTCAAAATATTAACAAAAATCAGTGATACTTAACACTGGATCTAATGGTTCAGTACTGTATACTGAGTAATGACATAATGTAATAGACTAATAAAAACATTAAACGTGTAAAAATATATAGTTTAATATATAAATATATTTTTTTAATATAAAAAAATATAAATTTATAATATTTTTTCACATTGTTAATGGGGCACTTATAAATAAAAATGTATAGCTTTTTTTTTTTTTTACGTTATTTTGTGTGCAACTCAAATGTGTTCTATTTCAGTCATGAATTACAGACTTAAAGCATCTACTGTTTGTGTGTCAGGACCTGGGCGTGACTAAAGTGGGCCATATGAAGCGGATCCTGCAGGGAATCAGGGATTTGAGTCGAAACAGCACAGCCAGCGAAGCCTAGACTCTCCTCAGCCAATCAGATGCCTCGTTCAGACGTGACGCAGCCTCACCCGGCCAATCAGACGCTCCGTCACGACTGGGACCAGCCATACTCCGCCCACAACACCTCGACTCGACCAATCACAGTGTGCCTTCTGTTCTCCACCTCTGTGATATCACTGTTTTACTCCCTGTGAGGAGGAGATCTTATCAAGAGCCATCCGAGCGTCGTACCGAGAGTTTGCAGACTGTCATCCTTCATCCAGACTCAACTTTCACTCGATCTATCAACGCTGGCTAACTTTCTGAAACAACTTCTTATTTCTGCTGATGTCTTCGAGGCCTTGGTTTGGTCGGTTTCGTGTGGTCTTGACGCTTCTTGGCTCCGTTCAAAACCTAGTGAGCTTCCTAAAACATAGACGGCTGCCTTCTTAGGGCATGAGAGACTCTCAAATTATTTCAAGCGCGTTTGATCCTCAGATGAGCATTAAAATACACAACATATTGATGAAAATATAACATTAACTGCATCCAAAATAAAGGTCTGTGTTTAAAAAATAAATAAAAAAAAAGCATATTTTAGATGCATAAATGTAAAAATACATTAAAATTAGTGCTGGGCAACGATTAATCGCATCCAAATAAAAGTTTGTGTTTGCATAATATATATGTGTGCACTGTGTATAATTATTTTGTATATATAAATACACACACATATGCATGTATATATATTAAAAATGTGTTATTTATATATAAAATATTTATATATATATATATATATTTACATAAACAGTATATACATGCAAATATTTATTAAATATATATACATGCATATGTGTGTGTTTATATATACAAAATAATCATACACAGTGCACACACATATATTATGCAAACACAAACTTTTATTTTGGATGCGATTAATCGTTGCACAGCACTAATTTTAATGTATTTTTACATTTATGCATCTAAAAGATGCTTTTATCATAAGCGGCTTACATTGCATTCAAGGTATTAATTAATTTAAATTTATGTTTTTTTAATTATTTGATCAACATGTAGTTTGAGACAAAACAGTCTATTTTCATTGATTCGTTCCTGTATTGAATGAATCATATTTGGCTTAAAGAGAGTCAGGAGTGCCTTAAAACACTGTCTATACGGGCAGCTCGCTTTGTTTGAGCTTTTGAGAGCAGAAATGAATCAACACACTGGTGAAATGCATCATGGGATCTTTAACATGTTGTGGTGACAATCAACAGAACTGACCAATCAAACTCTCTGCTTTGCCCTTAACGTTCACATATCAGCCTGAGATCTCGATCTTCTCCGTCTATATGGTCCTGGAATGATCTGGAAATGCCAGCCAGAAACACTTTCAGACTGAAGGTTTGGTTTGGAAAAGCAAACGTGTAAAAGACCACAAACAAACGCCACAGTTAAGCTCTAGTGCTTGACTGTAGATTTCCATTCATTACCCTCATCCTTCCCTCGCGGGTCAAAATAAATAAATTACTAAAATAAAATAAATGTAATAAAATGACCCAAAGCCCTAAAATTATACTTAATTTTTTAAGTTTATTTTATTTAATTTTGGTAATATTTTTTCAATTTTTTTAATGCATTTTTTTTTTTGGAGTTTTTTTTTATTTACATTTAGATTACTAGATTTAATCAATAGTAATTTAAGCACATTCCTCACATTCTTTCAACTTAAATTCACAATAACTCACAATTTCATGCATAACCCTTTAAATGTAGCTCTAAGTATCTTACATTGGGAGTCTTTGCAACCTCTTAATGGAAAAAAAAATATTTAACATGAAATTTGATGACTCTAGCCAATAGATGGCCTTATAGCTCTATATGCAAATGAGCTGTTCCGCTGGGTCCTAAAGTCAGTTTACCTCAGTATGCATTCAGATACACATGTAGACATAAAATAATTTTTTTTTTTTTTTTGGTAAAGTTTTAGCATTTTTAGGTTTTTCTGTGTGTACTGAAGCATTCCTCGCACTCCATTCATTCCTAAGGGGGTCAAATTGACCCGATTTGTTACTTTTTTTTATTTCAACCACGAAACTCCTCGAATCCATTCAGTTTTTTATGTGTATTTGTGGTTCAAGTGTGACAAAAGGTCTTGGACCCCTAAGATGAACACTCAATTTTTACTTACTCAAAATGACCCGAGGGAAGGATTAAAAGATCTATCTTACATGTAGGCTTTAAAAGGCAGAGTATTTCACAGACTCCCTCCCTGGTCTCTTCCATGAATAGGTGCCTTGTCGTAATTACCGTAATTACGAGACTCCAGCTTGTTAAAAGCGTTGACGTCCTCGTAGAGCTCGTAATTACAACTTGTAAACTGGGAATTTCCTGAGAGCTCCAACTTGCACCATGTGACCCCTGTACCACCTGATTCACTGATGGTGTTGCCGTAGAACGTCACGTGTCGTCATCTTCGAAATTACGGTAATTATGGCCGAGGGTTTGTCCTAACTAGCCCCGCCCACGGTGAAATCTCATTGGTCAGTGCTTCTCAAAGGGGGAACCAGCATTAAAGTAAGCCGAAACAACTTAAAATCAACGTATTTCATGTTTTATTTCACACTCTCGACAACTGCTTTTCAAGGTGATTTCTAGACCTAGAAAAGTCATGGAAATGACTTTAACTGGAAATGGTATATCTCTATGGGCATGTATAATTTTTTTTTTTTGTCAATTTTATGGGAAGTAAATCATGAAAAAACTGAAAAGTTTGAGAAGCACTGTTGCCTTCACATTATGTTGGAATAATTACTGACTTGAACTTGATCACGAGTTCAACAAAACAAGTTGCAAAGGCATTGCAATCAAAATGCCACGAGTTTAACATGTTTCTGTCTTTATTACTTTCTTTGTTTCTCAAGGTGTCAGTCAGTCAGTCATGATGGATTTTTCTGTGTGACGGTCTGGAAACTCTTTGGTTACGACCTGATCATATTTCGAATGCCATGCAAACCCTTCGATGCCACACACAGCCGCCTTGACGAGAGATGAAATGTTTTCTATAGTGTTTCTAAATGCTTTTTTACAAACTCTTCTGGGATGAAACATTGACAAACACCGTCTTTAAACCCTTTAATGGCTTTGCACACTTCATGTGTGTATGTGAGAATGCGAGAGTCAACATGTTGTCTTGTTAGATATAGACATGAAGTGTGGGTGTGAGAGAGAGTGTGTGTGTGTGTGTGTGTGTGTGTGTGTGTTCTCTCTCCTCCAGATACAGTCTTAAAGTCAGACTCATATCATGTCATTTTGGACTCCAGGAGCGTCCGATCTCTCCGACTGTTAAATATTTATTTTATTGTTAAGTTATAACTTACATCCATGTGACGTTGTCCATCTTTGATTTTTGTTGTTTTAATTTTTTTTTTTAAATGTTTTTTTTTTTTTGTATATAGCCATTGCTAAGAATGTAAAAAACTTCTTACTGTACAGTAAAACCGCCAGTGTAAAACAAGGTGTGTGTAACGCTAAACTGCTGTCTTTTGTGTCATCTATCACAGTTTTTTACCAAACATGCAGAATAATAAATTACATTCAAGTATCATTATACTGTACATATATTTTTATTTATAAAAATATTTTTTTTAGTAATTTATTATAAAGTAGATTATATAGTGTCATAATACTGCACATATATTTTTATTTTATATTTATGATAATTTTTTATATATAATAGTAATTGAATAAATGACATTATATAGTGTCATTGTACTGTTTTTATTTATAAAAATTAAATTATTTTAATAGTAATTTATTTTAAATAAAGTAAGTTGTATAGTCTTATACTACACATTTATTTTTATTATATATTTTTAATATATAAAAACATTGTGTAGTCATTAGTAACTTTATTTACAACAAATTAAATAATTTTAATAGTAATTTAATTTAAATAATAAAGTGCATTGTATAGTCTCATTATACTGCAAGCAAATTTGTATTATATATTTATTGAAAAAAAAAATACTATTTCAATATCAATTATACACTGTCATATAAACATATATCACAGATCATGCACCCATTGTTGCATTTAGCGTTTAAAATTTTCCTATTATAATCTAAAATTTCTTAAGTTTAAGGTAAACAAATTACAAAACTGTATGTCACACGAAAGACTCAAATAAGTGCACATTGCAATATATATATAGGTGTATATACAGTGAGGAAAATAAGTATATGAACACCCTGCTATTTTGCAAGTTCTCCCACAATATATGATTTTTTAACTATTTATTTGTATGATACAGCTGCAAATAAGTATTTGAACACCTGAGAAAATCAATGTTAATATTTGGTACAGTAGCCTTTGTTTGCAATTACAGAGGTCAAACGTTTCCTGTAGTTTTTCACCAGGTTTGCACACACTGCTGGAGGGATTTTGGCCCACTCCTCCACACAGATCTTCTCTAGATCAGTCAGGTTTCTGGGCTGTCGCTGAGAAACACAGAGTTTGAGCTCCCTCCAAAGATTCTCTATTGGGTTTAGGTCTGGAGACTGGCTAGGCCACGCCAGAACCTTGATATGCTTCTTACAGAGCCACTCCTTGGTTATCCTGGCTGTGTGCTTCGGGTCATTGTCATGTTGGAAGACCCAGCCTCGACCCATCTTCAATGCTCTAACTGAGGGAAGGAGGTTGTTCCCCAAAATCTCGCAATACATGGCCCCGGTCATCCTCTCCTTAATACAGTGCAGTCGCCCTGTCCCATGTGCAGAAAGACACCCCCAAAGCATGATGCTACCACCCCCATGCTTCACAGTAGGGATGGTGTTCTTGGGATGGTACTCATCATTCTTCTTCCTCCAAACACGTTTAGTGGAATTATGACCAAAAAGTTCTATTTTGGTCTCATCTGACCACATGACTTTCTCCCATGACTCCTCTGGATCATCCAAATGGTCATTGGCAAACTTAAGACGGGCCTTGACATGTGCTGGTTTAAGCAGGGGAACCTTCCGTGCCATGCATGATTTCAAACCATGACGTCTTAGTGTATTACCAACAGTAACCTTGGAAACGGTGGTCCCAGCTCTTTTCAGGTCATTGACCAGCTCCTCCCGTGTAGTTCTGGGCTGATTTCTCACCTTTCTTAGGATCATTGAGACCCCACGAGGTGAGATCTTGCATGGAGCCCCAGTCCGAGGGAGATTGACAGTCATGTTTAGCTTCTTCCATTTTCTAATGATTGCTCCAACAGTGGACCTTTTTTCACCAAGCTGCTTGGCAATTTCCCCGTAGCCCTGTCCAGCCTTGTGGAGGTGTACAATTTTGTCTCTAGTGTCTTTGGACAGCTCTTTGGTCTTGGCCATGTTAGTAGTTGGATTCTTACTGATTGTATGGGGTGGACAGGTGTCTTCATGCAGCTAACGACCTCAAACAGGTGCATCTAATTTAGGATAATAAATGGAGTGGAGGTGGACATTTTAAAGGCAGACTAACAGGTCTTTGAGCGTCAGAATTCTAGCTGATAGACAGGTGTTCAAATACTTATTTGCAGCTGTATCATACAAATAAATAGTTAAAAAATCATATATTGTGATTTCTGGATTTTTTTTATGAAGGACTCAAAATCCAACTTAAACATTTGCAGTTAGCCTACGACTTGAACGGAAATCATGTTAGCTAAAATTTAGTGATTGTCAGTGATTTAAAATTCCACAGTTTGTACGATCTCAGTTTTGTGTAAGTTTTCTAACGGAAAATGATCTGGAAAATGTAGAAATTAACAGGAGAGTTCACATAAAAAGGCTAACGCCCCAGGGTCAGTCAATGAAAGATCACGGCCTTGATCAACATGAGTTTTGAAATAGACTAATAGTTGGTGTGTAGACTTTTTAATGTTGTGTGTAAATTATAATTTTTTCCCTTTGACATGTTAAAGAAATAAAAATAAAGAATAAAACCAATACAATACTGTAGAGTAGACACTAGATGTCTGTATAGCCTTTTATATAATTAGATATACAGGGCTAGTTGGTGAAACAAGACATGATTGCTTAATTTTAATAGCATAGTTTTTATTAGTTTACATTTTAAATTCACATTAAATAAAAGTACTTTGATGATATTGCTGTTTACTTGACTTTATGATCTCAAAAGTAATCCAAAAGTAATCAGATTACATTACTTTTAGTAACTCATGAGTTTTCAAATGTATTCCGTTACAGTTACAAATTACTTCATAAAAAAGTATTCAGAAACATAATCCAAGCACCACAATATAAAAATAATGTAATCTGATTACTTTTGGATTAGGCTACTTCGAGATGTAGTGTAATGTAGCCTATTTTAAGTTGAAATGACTTAAACATTCAAGTTGACAGTACTTCA
>CM040826.1:38085770-38130770 GCA_022828995.1 Vimba vimba
AAAGCAGGGCTTTTGAAAACACTGTGTCAAATTTTAGTATTTGTGCTGTTTGGCATCAAATGCTAAATAATAAACTTTTATACAGTCTCACAATGTCTGTGTCCTCTCTGAACTCCTGTGTAGGAGCCGGTGTGTTTGCCAATGGATAGTTTCATCATAGCATGATGTCATTTGTGTGTATTTAAAGATACATCATGCATAGATGGTATAAACAGCAGCAATATCAAACCGGATACGGATGTACTCTTGAAAGAGCTTTTTTTAGTTTATATAATTGAGTCAGCAATTAAACCAAACCACATATTGAGGATTGTGTAAGTAAAGAATTGTTTTGGTACACGTAAGAACCATTTTATTACAGTCTATGGAAGAACCTGAACAGAGATTTTTTGTCTTTAGTTATTTGTTTTATTATATTGTTGTTATTTTATTTTACTTTATTTTATATTTTATAATCCATGCTTTTATTTTGAAAATGGCTGACAGGACATCCTCGTCACGCATGACTTCCGCAACCGGAAAAACGACTCGCATCAACATGAACAAACACCACGGCAGCTGTCAACACACACATCTCGACACTAGATCTATACATCGCGATAACAACAATAAAGTGCTTGAGTTAATCGCGTGCATCACTGTGATCTAAGCGCATTTTCTGCGGTGTGTGTGTATGTGTGTGTGATGCAGTGCGGTCGCGTGCGTTATTTATCTCCATCTGACAGGCAGTGAATGTAAAGAAGATCAGTGTGTGATATGAGATAACGGCTCATGCATGACACAGTGATGATGCAGTGTGTGCATCAGGCCTCGTGCGGGAATCATTCGTGTCTGGATCATGTATTTGGGTTAAAGGTGTAATAGTGCACGAGAGAGTGAGAAACAGTGTGAGAAACAGCAGCATGGACACTCTCCTGGACTTTGAGGATTGCATCAGAGACTCTCCTGCGTTCAGGTATGAGCATCTCATCCATCACACAGGACATGTGCTTCACTAGTTCATGATGGGGAGTTGTCTTGTCATGACATGCATCTAAACGACATTGTCTTGTTGTTTGTGAACTCATTCTTTTATCATTTTAAAACAAGAAGTCTATTTAAAATTGATTTATAAATGTAAAAAGCTCATGGACATGTCATTTGTAAAATACCCACTATGCTTTGGGGCGTGGTAGTGTGTCTGCTGTGTATGACTTATGCAGATGCGTGTGTGTGTGTGTGTGTGTTTGCGTGTTTGCAGGCAGTCCCTGGATAAATGCGAGAGTGATGTTGCAGAACTGGAGAGTCGTGTGGAGAAAGTAAGATGAAGCAGCCAGCAAATATACATTTTTCCCTCGTTAGGTCTGATTATAATGCGGGTGAAGTTATTTTTTTGCGTGCCGAAAACATTAGTATTTTAAGCTTTATATTATATTAAAAATTAGTTTATTTTTATATTATATTGTATCAAAGTCATATGTGTGTGTGTATAATATATAGGGGGTGTGTCCACTCATGATGGGGGAGGAGAGTGAGCCAATCAGCAGTAGGGGGCGTGTCCACTCATGATGGGGGAGGAGAGAGTGAGCCAATCAGCAGTAGGGTGTGTGCCCACTCAAGATGGGGGAGGAGAGAGAGACAATCAGCAGTAGGGGGTGTGTCCACTCATGATGGGGGAGGAGAGTGAGACAATCAGCAGTAGGGGGTGTGTCCACTCATGATGGGGGAGGAGAGTGAGACAATCAGCAGTAGGGGGTGTGTCCACTCATGATGGGGGAGGAGAGAGAGTGAGACAATCAGCAGTAGGGGGCGTGTCCACTCATGATGGGGGAGGAGAGTGAGACAATCAGCAGTAGGGGGCGTGTCCACTCATGATGGGGGAGGAGAGAGAGTGAGCCAATCAGCAGTAGGGGGTGTGCCCACTCAAGATGGGGGAGGAGAGAGTGAGCCAATCAGCAGTAGGGGGCGTGTCCACTCATGCTGGAGGAGGAGAGAGAGTGAGCCAATCAGCAGTAGGGGGCGTGTCCACTCATGCTGGAGGAGGAGAGAGTGAGACAATCAGCAGTAGGGGGCGTGTCCACTCATGATGGAGGAGGAGAGAGAGTGAGCCAATCAGCAGTAGGGGGCGTGTCCACTCATGATGGAGGAGAGAGTGAGACAATCAGCAGTAGGGGGCGTGTCCACTCATGATGGGGGAGGAGAGAGAGAGAGCCAATCAGCAGTAGGGGGTGTGCCCACTCATGATGGGGGAGGAGAGAGAGAGAGCCAATCAGCAGTAGGGGGTGTGCCCACTCATGATGGAGGAGGAGAGAGTGAGACAATCAGCAGTAGGGGGCGTGTCCACTCATGATGGGGAAGGAGAGAGAGTGAGACAATCAGCAGTAGGGGGTGTGTCCACTCATGATGGGGGAGGAGAGAGAGTGAGCCAATCAGCAGTAGGGGGTGTGCCCACTCATGATGGGGGAGGAGAGAGAGAGAGCCAATCAGCAGTAGGGGGTGTGCCCACTCATGATGGAGGAGGAGAGAGAGAGAGCCAATCAGCAGTAGGGGGCGTGTCCACTCATGATGGGGGAGGAGAGAGAGTGAGACAATCAGCAGTAGGGGGTGTGTCCACTCATGATGGGGGAGGAGAGAGAGAGAGCCAATCAGCAGTAAGGGGGTGTGTCCACTCATGATGGGGATGAGAGAGAGAGACAATCAGTAGTAAGGGGGCATGTCCACTCATAATGGGGGAGGAGAGAGAAAGCCAATCAGCAGTAAGGGGTGTATCCACTTATGGGCTGTATCCACTTATCGATATGCAAAACAGGGGAGGTGCCTGTTTTGCATATCGAAATTGCTTACTGCACCTTTAAAAGTTTTTTTGAACCGGGGAGGATTTTTGACTTATGTCAAAAGATCAGTGTAAAATCATTTCCTCCCTCTCTCTCTGTAGGTGATGAAGTTGTGTGGTCAGATGGTGGATGCGGGGCAGAACTACACCTCCTGCAATCAGCTGTTCCTCTCCGGACTGGCCGAGTTTACGGCGTATCATAAGAGCGACGGGGTTATTCTGGTGAGTACATGTGTCTGATGGGTCACGACCTTTGACCAGGCCTCTCACGCTGACCTCTCACTGCTTGTGTTTCTGTAGAATTGCCTGCGTCAGTTCAACCAAGGCCTTCAAGAGATGATCCAGTTTCAGACGGTGAGTCTTATCTTGTATTTCTCAGCCCTTATGTACATTTTTGGAGAGACTGCACTTTTTGAGCGGCTTCTAGTGGAAATTGTAAAGTTTCATTTTGTAAAACATCTTTTGCTCAGTGTTCTCTCAGTGAAAGGTGTAAAAATATAGTATGTATTACCTGATTATTTAAAATCTGCTGCAAGTTTTAATATTTTAGCCTTGGTTAATTCAGCAACAAACCTGTACTCATATTAATTTTTTATTTTTTCTCTCTTTGGATTTGTTTGCTGTTGTAACTGTAATTTATAAAAGCTCTTCTAGGGACAAGTGTGGCGAATTAGCTTTAGCTACAAGCACAATGATACACGCATTTTATCTGTTTATTGTATCTGTCCCTATACAAATAAAACATTAAATACATAAATTTCCAGTAAAATCTGATGGGACGAGTCTTTTCAAAGCTGATATACATGCACCTTTAGTTTGTAGACAATCCCTTTGCAGTTGCGCATATTTTTGATTATAAATGTGTTTTCATGCAGATGCTGTTTGATCAGACTCAGAGAGCAATTACCCAGCAGCTCTCAAACCTGCTTTCACAGTACGTAACATCACACTCACACTCACACTCACACACACACACACACACACACGTTCACTAGGGTTGGGTACCGAACTCGGTCCTTTTAACGGCATGAATGCGTTTCCAGAGCCGCTCTGTGAGTCAATGAAGTTCATCAGCATTTTACAGTTTAATTTAAGAAAAACTATCGTTATATCATTAACACACGGAAGGTCTTCATCACAACCCGTCAAAATAAAAGTTCGGTTTAACTTGATAATATATTACTGTTCTACAGTAGAATTTAGATATCTCAATTTAATAATAATAATACTAACACTAATAATAATAAATGATTATCAAAAATTAATTCTTTAAGGAATAATCACACTTTTGTTGTAATTTTAACAGTATAAAGCTCAGTTGTGCCGCATGTTGTTTGACAAAAAAAGTTTAATTTCATATAAAAGATCAATTAAATTAATGTTTTATGACTTCATTTGATTACTAGAAAATTCACAACACAGAATTTGTGGAAAACATTTCATAGAATAAAAAAAAAAAAGCTATTACTAAAATGGCTGTTTTTTATTAATATTAAGGCATCACAGACAATGGCAGGCAGCTCTGGAATAATGTCAATAACACTTCTACAAATGACTTCGTTTCTGTACAGCTATTGAGGTAAACATGCCTAAATTACTGAAAAAAGGTTAAAATGAATGGTGAACGGTACCCAACCCTAACATTCACACACTTTCACAGTACTAAAGCGTAATGGTTTGTCCTGTGACAGATTTGTGCCGCAGATTCGCGACACTCGCCGTGAGTTCGTCCGGATCGGAGAGGATCTCGATGGCACGGTTGTGAAGAACGCTCAGGTCAGCCGACACAAACCCGTCGACGCCGAGAGAGCCACTCACTTGCTGCTCGCCACACGCAAATGCTACCAACACTTCGCCCTGGACTACTGCCTGCAGGTAATGCTAGTCAGTCGTGCTTTCAGGCGCACATGTTCTACATTTTTATAGCATTCAGCTTTTCTAATGAAGTCCACATACTCAAGCAAAACCATTTTAATTTAGTTTTTCATGACCTGTAGAACTAAACAGGCTGTTGTTGTTGCTACTGTACCTTTAAGACCTTAAATGACCCCCTATTATTTTCATATTATTATATTATATTTTATTATCGACATGTTTTATATTATATTTTATTTTGTTTTTATATTATATTTTATTTCATGCAAGTTTTATATTATATTTTAGTTTATATTTTTATATATTATATTTTATTATAGGCTTGTTTTAAATTATTTTTAGTTAGTTTTTAAATTATATTTTTTATATTATATTTTATAATAGGTATGTTTCATATTATATTTTATTTTATTTTTATATTATATTATATTTTATTACAGGCATGTTTATATTATATTTCAGTTTATATTTGCAAAATATATTTTATTATATGCATAATTTATATTATATTTTAGTTTTTTATATTATATTTTATTTCATGCAAGTTTTATATTATATTTTAGTTTATATTTTTATATATTATATTTTATTATATGCTTGTTTTAAATTATTTTTAGTTAGTTTTTAAATTATATTTTTTATATTATATTTTATAATAGGTATGTTTCATATTATATTTTATTTTATTTTTATATTATATTATATTTTATTACAGGCATGTTTATATTATATTTCAGTTTATATTTGCACAATATATTTTATTATATGCATAATTTATATTATATTTTAGTTTTTTATATTATATTTTATTACAGGCATGTTTTATATTATATTATATTATATTATATTATATTATATTATATTATATTATATTATATTATATTATATTATATTATATTATATTTTAATTATAGGCATGTTTTATACTATATTTTAATTATGGGCATCTTTTATATTATATTTTAGTTTATATTTTTATATTAAATGTAATAATAAGCATGTTTAATATTATATTTCATTTTATATTTTTATATTATATTTTACAATAGCATGTTTCATATTTTATTTTAGTTTGTTTTTATATTATATTATAGTTTATATTTTTATATAACATTTTATTATAGGCATTTTTTTATATTATATTTTATATTATATTTTTATATTATTTTATTATAGGTATGTTTTATATTTTAGTTTGTTTTACATTATATTGTTGAATTGTTGTATTTTAAGCAGTTCATATTCTACATTTTTACAGCATTTAGTTTTTTTCTAAAGTCCACATATAATTTTAGTCAAGCAAAACCATGCTAATTTGAAGCCACATTTGAAGCTGCCCCTGAACATGAGTGAAATGTATTGTTTTTCTTTCTTTTCTTGCAGCTGAATAATTTCAAGGTCCAACAGAAGCTTGATATTCTGAATTCGGTGAGCTCTAATCAGAAAACTTTGTAAATACCATGACGTTCAGATGAATGTAAACTGACTAAAATCATCTGTCTTTCTCAGGTCTTCTCGTATTTTCACGCTCAGTACACATTTTTCCACCAGGGATTCGACCTGCTGAGAGATCTAGAACCGACCATGAAGACGATGGCCTCACAGGTCATACATGAACACACACATCACGCTCAGTTCATACCCCACACACACACACACACACACACACACACACACACACACACACACACACACACACACACACACACACACACACACACACACACACACACACACACACACACACACACAACAAACCCCTTTACATAGACACACAGTGTTTGATTGCTAATGTTTGATGGATATTGAAGTGTAATAAGAGTAATATCTGTGCGCAGCTCTCTCAGCTGTCGTCTGACTGCGCTGCCAAGAGGAAAGACCTGGAGAACACACACCTGCTCGTTCAGCAAAGGGTGAGATTTTAGTGCTAGTTATATAGGTTTTGACGACCACATAAAACATGTTTGAAGGTACAATTTAGGATCTTATAGCTAGTGTACTCCTAAAAGTAGTCAAAACACATTTTTACTCATTTTTAAAAATACTCATTACTCATTACTCAATACTTAAAACACATTACTTATTACTCAATGCTCAAATAATACTCAGTACACATTATTCATTATTCATTACTCAAAACATACTCCATATTCAATGCTCTTCACTCAAAACTCAAAAAAGACTCAATACTCATTGCTCATGTAACATTAAATTAAAACAGGGGTAAGACACACCCACATTTAGGTTGATCAAACAGCATTTTGCTGCCCTAAACGAAAATTCACTTGTCTTTGCAAACCAAGTACACTTGAATTGATGCCAAATATTAGTCGTCACTAATCTGAATTTACATACGAATCCGTTTAATCTACTTGGGAAAACAATTGCAGAGTCAGTCAGAATAAAATCAAATGTAACAATTTATTATGTCAGGTAAATGTATCATGCCAATTTCATGATCAGTTCAAAGATAATAAATACATCAAATGCTCTGGAATAAAGAGAAAAGATGCGAACCTGACATTAGAAAATACATGATGCTGAGAGTCTCGGCCACTCTCCGCATCACGGGCTAATCTGAGCTACAAATCACCAGGAGCCTTCTTTAGCATCTCCCTAAACACTCAGACCAAGGAAACCTCTTTTCAAATGTAAACATGAGTTCACAGTGGGATTAATTTGCATTAATCACCGTCCCAGACTTACTTGTTGATTTAGGTTGATTTACATAGAAACATTTGCTAACAATGGGAATTTGCTTTGAGTTTACACCTTTTGGGAGCCGGATGCCATTAGTCTGGAAGACACACCCTCCTCTGTGTGCGAATTATCTCTAAACTCTTAAATACCTTATTACCCTTTGGTTTACTTCTTTGGGAATGATACCTTTGTACCAGTCGCACTGAGACATTTCAAATGATACCAAACATGTTTAAAACTGTATGATATTAATTCACATTTAAATCATATAGATCTTTGGGTGAATTTCAGGTGATCTCAGCATGAGAGAGAGGGAGTGGGGGAAGAGGGAAAGGGATGTATTCTGAGGTGAGACTTGCGTCTCAAATGGTGATGCTAACTTCACAAGAAAGAGTTCAAATGTTAATTTCCAGAAAGGGAGTGGTCGTTCTTCTCGGGGAGTGGTCGTTCCTCAACCAGACTGCTCGGCATTTTCTAATTTCTCAAGTCTTACACTCAAAAAATACTCATTACTCAAAAAATACGCATTACTCAATACTCATTATTCATTTAAACTCATTATTCATGTAGAAATACTCATTTAAAATGTACAGTCTCCTACAGAAAAAGCGAGCAAAAACATTTCTATCTCAACATTTCTTATTTACATAAACATTTCTTCAATGAAAGACTCTCTGAAATGAGAAATTCACTAAATTATAAAATTATTCTGTCACAGTACAAAAAGCAGATCAGAAGCAAATCGTCAGATCTTGATTATTTATACCTTAGTTCTTTTTAATTATTAATTTAAAACAGTGTTGCAGAAAATAATTTCAAAAGTAATGCATTACAATACTGCGTTACTCCCTAAAAAACAACTAATTGCGTTACTTTTTATGTAAAGCATTACTTTTTCTCAATCTCTCAATCTCTTTTTTTTTGCAAGTGTTTAATGCAGTAATCAATTCAATAACATAGCCTATATAACATATACATTCATTGTATTTTAAAGGGGTCATATAATGGTACATGCACTTTTACAAGTTGATTGTACTGAAATGTGTGTTGGCAGTGCCTGTACACAACCATCATATAATGATAAAAATCCATCCAGTGTTTTTTTTTAATCTCCTTATATGTTTTCCCCTGTCTCAAATCGTGACGTCACATGGTCGGACGCCCCTCCCACGATTGTTAATTGACAGCAGCGTTTCAACACAGACCCGCCCTGAGCGAGCTGTCATCAGTCCGCCATTGTTGATACGCTGGAGCAGAATGGCGTCTAAGCGATTGTGGTGTTCTGTTCTTGGGTGTAATAATGAACACAGCAGTCATTTTGATGTTCCTAAATCCGAACCGCTGAAGTGGCTGAGTTTTGTTTTGAAGGGAATATTCCCCACGATCAACGTCAGTGCTTTCATGTTTGCGCGAATCATTCTCACCAGACTGCTTTATAAACGAGGCTCAGTATAAAGCTAAAGTAAAACGTTTTTCATGACCATTAGCTGTAACATCAATCTGTCAATGAACAAACGTATACATCAGTAAACGCATAGCGTTCGTATCTCACTACCCTGCCAGTACACACAAAGATAGATCAAAGTGACATTACGTTAACCAACCATTCAGAAACGTCCTGTTCAAGCTTTAATTGTCGAACTTCTTCGGGGCCGTCATCTTGTTCCAGGTCCGACTCAAGTTCAAATTGATACGGTTGCACAGACGTGTCCTCAGAGACTCCCGCTGCCATTCCTTCTCCAAAATATACCCTCAACTGTTGTCAAGGCAACACTCCATGTGTGTTGTTGTGTCAAAACGCCCACAGAACAGAGGGGCGGGGTGAGCAAAGCTCAATATCATTTAAAGACACATGCACTGAAACGGCGTGCTGAAAACAGAGCTGTTTTTGACCAGGTAAAATGAGTGTTTTCTTACAATACTAATGAGAATTTTTAATTAAAGTATATTACAAACTTTTCATTTAGACCCTAAAGAATCATATTAACTTTTACAAAAATGGCATTATTTTTGATTATGACCCCTTTAAAAAAAAAAGAAAGAAAGAGGTATTTCGCATTTCGTGGAAGGAAAGTGCTACTGCATACAGAAAGGCCTTAAAAACGGTTAGATCTGCTAACTTTTCGAATCTACCTTTTCTGTCAAAAAATAATAGAAAAGGCATTATCCTTATAACTGAGCTCCTTTTTAGGACCCCCCCCCCAACCCCAACACTGGTTTCAAATGTCAACATGAAAAAATAAATATGTTCAGTCACAGTGAGTTTGGGAGCTGATATGATTCTGGAGTTTGATATTTTGATGGTGTACGTTTGCTAACGGTTGATAATGATTGTGTGTGTGTTTGGTAGGACGCGTCTGGAGAGGCGGTTATTGTGTGTAATCCGTCTGACGGAGGAACGATTCAAGGCTACCTGTTCAAACGTTCACGCAAGAAGAACAAGACATGGAAGAGGTGAGAGACCCAGTGTTATTTTACGATCACTGAGATAATATTTAAATGTTTTATTCCTATTTTGAATTAGTCTTTATATTTTCCATTCATTTTAAAGTTAACATTTTTTTATGACGAAAATCATGAAACTACAGAGACATGATAAAGAGATCGACAGGAGAGGAACACAAGTAAAGATCAAGTAAAATGTTACATAATTCAGTTCAACATATAAATATGGAAAACTACAGAAAAAGTGTAAATTTTACAATACGATTTTTGTAGTGAAGTTTATATTTCATAATTCTGAAACAGAGTGTATATAATAAACTATATTAACCCTGGAGATGCAGAGATCTTTATACTGTTTACATTATCATGTCAAATGCTTAAAAAATGTGACCCTGGATCACACAACCAGTCACATGTCGCACGGGTATATCTGTGGCAATAGCCAACAACACATTGTATGGGTCAAAATCGATTTTTCTTTTATGCCAAAAATCATGAGGATATTAAGTAAAGATCATGTTCCATGAAGATATTTAGTAAATTTCCTACCGTAAATATATAAAACATGTGTTTGTGTGAGTGAATGCTGCACAATCACCAACATAAATGAACAACTTTAAAGGAGATTTTCTCAATGTTTCGATTTTTTTGCACCCTCAGATTCCAGATTTACAATAGTTGTGTCTCAACCAATATTGTCATATTACAAACAATACATCAATGCAAAGCTTATTTATTCAGCTTTCAGATGCTGTATAAAGCTCATCTGGTTTTGTCGTTCCAGGGTCACAAATGGTAATGCACTGTTTCTGTAATTGTTTCCATCTCTCAGGTGCTGGTTTTACACTGAAAATAATCAGTTAATCTACTCAAAATCACACAAGGTAAACCATTATCCACATCAGTCTAGCAGTAACTGATCATATTAACGTGTTTCACTCAGTGTGTGTGCTTGTGTGTGTGTGTTTTAGGAGCAGCCTCTTGTTCTGTTCGATGATCTGCGTCTGTGTGCAGTGAAATCTCTGGATGTGGTCGACCGCCGCTTCTGTTTTGAGCTGCTGTCAGTGCAGAAGTAAGATGATGAAATACACACACATATCCCTTACGAAAATTAACCATGGTTTTACTACACTAACCATAGTTTAACCATGGTATTTGTTGTAAAACTGTGGTTATACAAATGGTACTCAATCTGCCGAAAAACTATGGTTTACTATAATAAAACCATGGTTGATTTTCATAAGGGTTGGTATCGACACGCAAATCTATAAGCACAATGTCTCTGCTTGTCCAGAGATGTCATAATTTTATAATAAAAAGGTGATTGTGTTAGTAATTGTGCATCTTTGCACACAGGTGTTGTGTGTTACAGGCCGATTCTGAGGAGCTGAAGTTGGCGTGGATTAATGCCGTTCAGGGCTGTATAGACATTGCGTACCGCGATCAAGTGACAGATCAAAACACTCAGGTACAAACACACACACAAGCACACATATACTTGGAAGCATTTTCACGTTTGATGTTTTACACTTTCACTAATTGCTCTTTAAACTCGCCCTTACAGAAGCTTTTTGGCATTTTTGGATGTTTGCTGACAAAAATCAAAATTTTTACAGTTACAGTTTCCAGGTCTGGAAAACTCAACAAAACGTTCAGTTCTAAAATATATGTGGAAATATTGAATCAAATGATGAGTTACAAAAATCCAGTTTCACTAACAAAAGAGGCTTTCACACCGGAGGAACCTTATCATAGTTCCTAGAACTATTGGCGGAAGTTCCCGGATTTTGCCGCGTTCGCACCGCAGGAACGATTTTAGTTCTAGGAACTCATTTTGGAGGAACTAATTTACTCCTACTTCAGAGTCAGTCTAAACCAGTGCTATAGGAACTATCGTGACGTTAGTGTGCGCTGATTGGTCGAACGCACGCGAAACACCAGCACCCGCCATTTTTAAAAAGCCTATATATTTACTCCAGAAACTAACTCTATGAACATGGAAAACAGTGATAGATGGATCTCTAAACCTTTACGCTGAGGAGAAAATCCAACCCAGCTTTGCGGAGACCAAGAGAAACTTGATTATGTATTTCTGCTCAGCAACATTGGGCATCAACCACACGGCATACGCTAATGCCATAGACTGTAAAAAAAGATGGACGACGCCCCTTCGCTCTCTTCCATTGGTGAGAACTGAAGCCGCCAGTGTCCCGATATGGCGCTGACATCTTGGAACTTGAGTCTGCGCAGTAGCGATCTCAGGACCAGACCTGCGCAGTAGTGAGCAGGAAGTAAAGCCGCGAAATCAACGCTCCGCCCTCACTCTCGCAGAACGCACTCTCCCTGCACTTTTTTAAGTGGCCTATGTCTGCTCTGTTCCTCCGTTCTGCTCCAATGTTTATGTCTGTTGATTGCAGTACGACAAGAGGCTTGTTAAAATAAAGTAAATACAATCTCCTCAGTCCTCCGAAGATCCCGAAAAAATGTCCGTTGGTGCTTCAGTGACTACTTCGCTCAGAGAACCTGTCAATCACAGCTGTCAATCATGACGTTACACCACCGCATCACGTAACTAACTAAAAACCAACTTATTTTAAAAACAGACACTTGAACTTACATCAGCGTGATAAAAACGACAGCAAATGACAGAAACCACTTTTGGAAAAAAGATATTTGAAGTGTAATTAAATTGTTTAGTTGGTCTCACGTCCCGTTTAATAACATGGGGAGGCGGGGCTTATGACCTATACTAGGACCAGTCACCGGGGGGCGATCGAGACGCTTTGGCTTCACTTTTCAGGGCTTGTGCGGCACGCTTGGCTAATACCTTTTCATATACTGTCAACTTTCTATGTATAACAGTTCTATCTAATAATGTATTAGACAGGACTAATAAACAGATCGTAAACTAATGAACACGGAGAATGCGAGCGCTGTTTGTTTGAGTGCGGCTTACGTCACTTCAGAGTTCCTACTGGCGGTGCGAATGCAACCAGAAAACGTTCCTAAGGGAACCATTAGTTCTCAGGGAACCACCCTAGTGGCGAGTTCCTAGAACTACCCAGTGCGAAAGCCCCTAAAATGGGTATTCATTGGCCAAAAGCGGTGTAGTTTACATGAGTACTGTCTCAGATTGGTTTAAGTCATATTTACCTCTGGTGCTCTTCGCTTGTCGGTCAAAAATGACTGAATTATTATTATTATTATTTTCAAGGGAATAAATGTGGCGAGTGAAAATGCTGAGTGGCTAGTAACTTTGGAAAACCTCGAGCCACAGTGGCCGGTGAGCAAAGAACGTTTAATGTCAAGCCCTGATTGTATTGTGTCATTTGCGTATTGTGTGTGTCTAGGTGAAGGAGAGCTCCGCCCCTGTGCCCGTCTTAGACCCGCCCCCTCACCCCCCCGCTCTGGGCGTGGCTCTCCGTGGCAACGGTAACCAACGCTGCTGTGACTGCGGGGAGGCGGAGCCTCGCTGGGCCAGCGTGAACCTCGGCATCACCATGTGCATCGAGTGCTCGGGCATCCACAGGTCATTTCCATCTACAAGCTTCTATGCCAGTTTTGTATTAACAATACATAAATTAGATCGTAGTCAACATTCACAACTTAGAAAGTCAGGATATAATTATGATATAATTTAAGCAGTAAACATGGTTTGTATAGTATTAATCATGAACTCTATGATATTTAAGGGGTTTATTTGTGTTGACAGGAGTCTTGGCGTTCATCTGTCCAAAGTTCGATCCCTCACTCTTGATTCCTGGGAGCCGGAACAGTTAAAGGTCCGACATTCATTTCATCAAAATAAACTAGTTACAGCACTTATTTATCACAAAATTGCAAGTCATCATTGCTGCACAGCTGATGCTTTACATGTACGAATAAAAACCAAATAGCATTTATTTGATCTTTTTCAGTTTTTTTACTTAGGTGTGTTTATTGTCTCGTACTAACTCTAACTCTGTCAGTTATGCTTCTGTTATGCTATTGGTTGATCTTTGTTTAACTCCGCCCCTTCACAGCTGCTATGTGTTCTGGGTAATGAAGTCATTAATGGCATTTATGAGCGTAACCCAATAGACGGACTACAGAAGCCCAGCGCGGGCAGTCCACGGTACGAGTCTCACACACACCTCAAACAGGAAGTGTGTTTCACACACGCATGCTGGAATATTAAGAGCTTTGAGTGTATTCATGATCATCGTCACTCTCAGGCAGGATAAAGAACAGTGGATTCGGTTCAAGTATGTGGAGAAGAGATTCGTGACGTGTGATCCTGATGGTCCTGATGCTGGTGAGTGTGTTTGTGCTGTTTATCTTTTATTAATGCTATTTTAAATATAAATCACCTTATGTACTTTTGATAAAATAATTGTTTTATAATTTTTATAATTATATTATACTTTTTAATATTTCATAATTCAAATAAGTTATATTTTAATTTATTAAATAATTATTAAACAGTATAATTATTTTAATTGTTAATTAAAATATTTTGATTTATTTCATTTTAATTTTAGTAATACTGTAATTATTGTAATCAATTGAAGTATTATTTTATCGTTCAAATAATTAGATAATTGTAATTGTAAATAATTTAAATGCAATAATTTAAATTAATTAAAACATTATAATTAATAACTTACTTGAATTGTTTTAAAATTTATTACTTTAAACTTAAATAATGAATTATATATTTTTATTAATTAATATAATATTTCTTAATTAACTATTCCATTTTTAATTATATTATTTAAATTATTAATTAAAAAAATATACTTTGTACTTTGTAATACTGCTGTAATTTGTAATTAAAATAAATAATTTTCGTTTACATTTATTAAAAAATAATCAAATAGTATAATTATTTAAATTGTTAATTAAATATTTAATTTGAATATTTTTTTATTTAATTTTTAATTATTTTTATTTAAATAATGTAATTAAAGTATTATTTCATAATTCAAATATTTAGATAATTGTAATTCTAAATTATGTTAATTAAATTATATAATTGTAATTAATTCATATAATTAATAACATTGTTTTATATTATATAGTTATTTTAAAGTGATATTTTATAATGAATTATAAAATTACTTTAATATTTTTTTATTAATTCAAATAATATCTTATAATTTATTATAACATTTTCAATTAAATTATTCAAATTATTAATTTTAAAAAAATTATATAAAATTTAAAAACTATAATTTTTAGATTCAAATTAAGTAACGAGCAGTAGAACGATAATTAGGACACAGCGTATGTAAGAACACGTGTTTCTCATGACCGTACAGAAACAGCAAAGCTGCGAGCCGGAGAGAGGCTGTATCAGGCGGCGCTGAACGGGCAGCTCGTTGCCATGGCGACGGCGCTGGCCGAGGGCGCGGAAGTGAACTGGAGTGATCCTGAGCGGGAGGGACGGACGGCTCTGATTGGTTCAGCCATCGGGGTGAGTGACAGCATCCTCTGGGAGTCTGAAGGTTTCTGCGTGTGATTCTGGTCTTCAGTGATGTGTGTGTGTGTGTGTGTGTGTGGCAGGGCTCTCTGCTGGCGTGTGAGTTTCTGCTACAGAACGGCTCTAATGTGAATCACAGAGATCAGCACGGTCAGGGCGCTCTTCACGCCGCCGCCACTTACGGACACACCGGGTACCAAACATCCTCTCCATCACATGCTTACCGTGACTGATGTGTAATGATGATGATAACCTGTGATTGGTCACTTCAGACAGGTGTGTCTGCTGCTCAAGAGAGGAGCCAATCAGTACGCAGCTGACGAAAAGGGAAACGATCCGCTCAGTATCGCCATAGAAACCGCCCACGCTGACATCGTCACTTTGTGAGTGATCAGTGTGTTTGTGTGTATGTCTGTGTGTGTTAGAAATCATAATAATGCTGTGTGTGTGTGTTTCAGGTTGAGAATGGCCCGAATGAATGAGGAAATGAGGGATTCAGAGGGATTCTTCGGATCTGTTGGTAATTAAAATGCATAGAAAGTTCTAAAAGAACAGCATTTATTTGAAATAGAATCTTTTGTAACATTATAAATGTCTTTACTGACACTTTTGATCAATTTAATGTGTCCTTGATGAATAATGTAACTAAAGTGCTATTTTATAATTAAAATAATTCGATAATTATAAATTATTTAAATTTCTAATTTTTAAAAAAGGAGATGCCGTCAGTTACATCAGGACGACCTGGATCTTAATTATTATATTCTAGGATATCTTTATAAATGTCTTTACTGTCACTTTTGGTAAATACATTTTCTTTATTTTTATTTTTTTATTTTTTTTAACAAATTTTTTTTTAAAGCAAGGATGCATTCAATTGACCAAAAGTGACAGTAAAGACATTTATAAAGATATCATAGAATATAATAATTAAGATCCAGTTCGTCCTGATGTAACTGACGGCATCTCCTCTTAAAAATATTAGAAATTTTAATAATTTATATTATAATTATAAAATAACACTTTAGTTAAATCTGACATATTTCAAACTTTTTAATGATAGTGAATCACGGTTTCCACAGAAATATGAACCGTTTTCAACACTGATAATAATCATAAATGTTCCTTGAGCATCAAATCATCATATTATACTGATTTCTGAAGGATCATGTGACACTGAAGACTGGAGTAATGATGCTGAAAATTCAGCTTTGATCACAGGAATAAATTACACTTTACTATATATTCACATAGAAAACAGTTATTCTAAATTGTAATAATATTTCAGTATTTTTACTGTAGTTTTGGTCAAATAAATGCAGTCCTGGTGAGAAGAGACTCTTTTCAAGATATCCTAGTTATTCTGAACTTTTGACTGTTACTTCATGTCAAGCAGAAACATGCTGAACGTTCAGTTTGTAGTGAAACTTTGCCAACAACAACAAATAAAGACTCTTCTCTGGCGTTTCCTCAGGAGACGACGAAACATTCCAGGATATTTTCCGTGATTTCAGTAACATGGCGTCACACGACCCGGAGAAACTCTCGCGCCGCCAGTTCGTGCGGAGCTGTGAGGACGAAGAGGAGAAGAGCTAGAGCGGGTCATAGGTCACGTGAGGTCAGAGGTCACGCTGATGCACTATGGGACAAGGGAACAAAACGAAAAAGAGGGAACTCTTAATGTGACTCTGAGTGTGTATGTGTGAGCATCAATGTGACTGTTTTAATGAGTGTGTTTCTGTGTGAAGTGATCCGGTCCGACTCATTTCATCACACAAATGAACTGACTGCGTTTTAGCCTGTGCTCTGTTGGTTTTACTGAAGGCTTTTGACATGTACGTTTGTCACCTATTTTATATTGTGCTGTTGTACTACACTGAGCCTGCAGTAAATACAGTGGTTATTTAGGGTAAGTCAACATGAAACCAAAAGTGACCTTACTTCCCCCTCTGGGTCTCTTCGGTCTGAAACAATACAGAAAAATTATGTTTTGAATTAATTTTTTTTGGTTTTGCTTCATCAGATTTGGATGACACTTGGTGACTTTTGTCGCATTAGCTATGTGAACACACACACAAAATTATTCAAGGGTCCTAAAAAAAAAAGTCACACTTTTCTCTTTCACGGTCAAAAATGACCGACATTGGAAATTAATGGGAAATACAAAAAAATAGGAAAAATCAGAGAATCTTTTGGTGGTACAAACTACAGATCAGCCACTGTGCAGAAACAAAGTGAAGAATTATCACTATACGTTCCTCATTTTATTAGATTTATCAAATACTGAGTAACAAAAATGCTTTCCATCTAACAAAATGTTAATGTTTGATTGTAAACATAATGCAAAACCTGATATTTATCTAAAAGAAATATCTAAACCTTGACAAAAGGTCGTCTTTTAGAATGTCTAAATGTGTATATAAATGCAAAACCTAATAAAAGTAAGAAATTATGTCTAAAAAAACAACGGGAATTTTTTTTAAAGGATTTTAAAGGCATTCAGTGTATTTTAATGTGAAATATTGCATTTAATGAAAAATAACAACAGCAACAAAAAATTATTCTAATGGACAAAATAGCTCATCATTTTTTTTAGAAATATTGCATAGTGTCATAAAATCCCCTCAAAATTCTAAATAATAATAATTAAAAAAAATTATTGAACAAAAAAGTGCAGAGCAAAACCTGACATTTATCTGATATTAAAAAGAAATCTAAACCTTGACAAAAGGTCGTCTTTCAGAATGTCTAAATGTATATATAAATGCAAAACCTAATAAAAGTAAGAAATTATGTCTAAAAAAACTACGGGAATCCAAAAACCTCTTTATATATTTATATAGAAAGGATTTATGTATATTACTTTTAAAAACTATTCTCACTTAAATTAAAAAATAAAAAAATAAATAAAAAGGGATTTTAAAGGCATTCAGTCTATTTTAATGTGAAATATTGCATTTATTGAAAAATAACAACAAAAATGTATTCTAATGGGCAAAATAGCTCATAAAAATGTATAATATTGCATAGTGTCATAAAATCCCCTCAGAATTCTATATAATAATCAAAAAAATTATTACAGAAATATATTACATTGATTTTCCTAGAAAAAAAAAAGGTTTAATTGGAGGTTCAGTCACTTTTGACCGGGAAGGAGCCAGATGTGACCCTAACAGAAGAGGACCGGAGGGTTAACGCATGTTCCTGGAGGATTCATCAGTGCACGCTAGTCACACTTCGGAAAACTTTAATAACTCGCACATCATACACAACATCTTTCACTTCGGCTCACATCTCTAATGCTCTATATGTCATAATCTCCTGTTCTCATCATCCAAACAATCAAACCAACACTTCCATTGGTTAACTACGTTAGTTAACATGTACTGCAACTCATAAAGCATTTATTGATCGTAGTTCATGTTCATTTCAACATTATTTAAATCAATCTGTTAATAATATTGGTAACACTTTACAATAAGGTTTCATTTGTTAACATTAATGCATTAACTAACATGATCTTACCATGAGCAATGCATTTGTTACAGTATCTTTGATAACATTAGTTAATAGAAACACTGCTGTTCATTGTTTGCTCATGTTAAATCATAATAGCAAATGTTAACTAATAAAACTATAAGTAAATGTTGAAATTAACATTAACTGAGATGAATAAACACTGCAGCGTTGTTAGTTAATAACTTTACCTTATTGTAAAGTGCAAGACCTTATTTTGTCTTGAGTATCCAGTAATGTGGTTCATGTTGACTGTAAATGCACACTGAATAAATATAAATACATAAACAGTTATAACAATTAATATGTGATACACAGTATATTAATATCAATGTTGATGTCTTAAAGGTTTGTGTCTTATTCTATCTAATAAACAAGCTATTTAACTATTGAAATGTTCTGTCTGTTTATGACATAGACACAGAAATACACATTTAAAACACCTCCACTTCCACTTATGGAGTAAGCTTCAGACACCTTAGATATTGAAAATATCCACAAAATAATATGTTTGACTCTGCATTTTTTCATTATTTTGATGTTACAGTACAAAACAGAAAATATATTTCTATAAGACGTAGAAATTAAAGTTTAACATCCATTATAAAAAGATTGAAACAACTTATTATATCTTCACTTATCTATAAAATACCCCCCCCCCCAATTTTTTTTTTTAAAACATCAGACTTGAATTTGTTTAAAGCTTTTTTTAGTTTTGTTTTGTTAATATATTTAATTAATTTATTTATATACTACATCAATTCATTTCATATTGACAACAAGCACACTGAACAAATACAAATAACAACTATATTACATTTAAATATATATATGTAAACAATCACAAGTCTCAAAAGACATGAAATGTTTGTATTTTTAAATCAGAAGTTGGCAAATTACACGAAATGCTAACAATCACTATTAAATAGTTTAGCTATTCTATAAGATATCAATCGAGCGTGCAATCTTGGGAACAAACACTAACGTTATATGAAATGGAAATATATTTGATTTGTAATTAGATATGCCGAAACAAAAACGCGCGCTTGCTATGCCCCGCCCCTGAAATGATGACGTTGTGACTGACGTAATTTCAAAGCGCCGGCGCGCACGCACGCATGCGTTCATTGGGCGGCGACACCACCATTTTAGAGGAAGAATGGAAACACGTACAGTTATTGACCATCAGTAATACATCGGTAGCATAATTAATAAGAGCCCATGTTAAAGACTCGGACAGATAGAAGATTTCCGCGGGTCAACAGAAGTTCCGGGTTCTGATACTGCGGTACCGGCGCGGATCTGACATCACTTCAGACTCTGTTCTGGGTGTATTGTTGTTGTTCGTCTCTGTGTGTGTGTGTTCAAGTGAAACTGAATTAGCGCGGTTCCGTCCAGAGTCCAGATGGATGGAGACGAGGAGATCCGCTCAGGTACAGCACAACCACAACACACTCCTGATTCACTCAGACAAATACGAAACACTAACATGGTAATACCATGCTAACACCATGGTATTCTTAGCATAGCATGGTGTTTGAGTATAGTACACAAGCATTAACATAATTAATCAAAGTACCATGATATATTCATGTTTTTTAGACATATACCACGGTAACACCATGGTATTCTTAGTACATCATGGTGTTTGATTATAATACACACATTCATTACCATAAAATTAATCAAAGTACCATGGTATGTTCATGTTTTTGGACATGTACCATAGTAATACCATGCATTTGGACATAACATCATGGTAATCTTAGTATATAATGGTGTTGAGTATAGTACACGCATATAATTCATCAAAGTACCATGGTAGTTTCATGTTTTGTTTTTTATACATGTACTATGGTAAACCGTAAACACCATGGTATTCCTAGTATATCATGGTGTTTGAGTATAGGACACATGCATTACTTTATAATTCATCAAAGTACATTATTATTTAATGTTAACATACCATGTTAACACTGGTATTTTTTGCAATGCCTTGATGTACTGTGTAAATACCATGGTGGATGAATATAATAAACATGCATTACAGTGTCTTTGTACAAGCACCATGGTGTTCTTTGAGTACCTTAGAATAACAGTGCTTTTGTGTACGTACTACAATCTGAAACTATAACATATTACTGGTGATATTACTGAAGTGGCTTACTCCTATTTCATTAGTGGTAGTATATTTAAAGTCCTTATCATATCATTAGTACTTTATGTATATCATGTGATCATACTGTAAATCCTAAAACAGCAGATTTTAATATGTTTAGATGCCACAAGATTCATGTGTGATTATATCATGTGAACAGAAGACAAAAGAATAGGAAGTATTATCAGCTAAACTTGAAACGGCTCAGTGTTTCTCTGCTGAACGCAGATATTAGTGTCGCTGTCACGTGACGATGATGGATCTGGTGAAGAAGCTGTTAGCGGTCAATATATTGATTTTGCAAATGATAGTTTTGGGAATTGTTTCTTGAGATGGTGATTGAATATGAGCCAGATGCAGGAAATGACAAAGCAAAGTGATGATGGTGTAAAACATCTGCTCAAACTCAACTCTTCCTAAATACCCTTTATTTTATTCTTCTGCAGTTGTTTCTCTAATATCAGGAGAGTTTTATATTATCGTGACAGGTAGAGATCGATCCGCGTTAGATATAGATCCGGGTCGCCTAAGACCAGAATATGTAATAATGATTGGCTAAACATTCATGCGTTTAAGGGTTATAATAAAAAAAAATTCAACAGATGAATCAAATTTTAGTTTAATCCATAATCCAATGATTATGAAAATGTGATAGTCAAGATAAAATGGTCATTCATGCCGCTTCTTTCCTTTCTTCGCCCCTCCTCAGAAGCCTAAACTTAACGTTCAAATCATGTAACGTGACTGTTGTAAAATGCAGTCGACTGCGGGACATGCTTTATTTTAAATATGAGTTATTAAAAGCGCATTAAACTGCGAGATAGAGTGATTTCCACACGCTTTCTGTGAAACACGGACGAGTGAAGTGTACTTGGAGTTTCAGCGTGCCTAAACACTCAAATATACACACAAATATGTCAAAACATCTGTATTTGCGAGTATTTACATTAAACAGTCTGTTGTGTCTTCAGTGAATGAACAGGTGGGAAAGAAATCGGATGTGTATCATTATATTAGACCCGTGCATTCAATGCAAAAACCTGCTGCTGTCTGTCATTAATGTTAAACTGAAGACAAAATCACTCGACTGAATAACTTTAGTAGCTTTAATAAGTGATAATACAGTGAAGACTATGCAGTGTTTTAACGTTTAAAGGGATACTCCACTTTTTTTGGAAATAGGCTCATTTTACAACTCCCCCAGTTGAGTTTTACCGTTTTCGAATCCATTCAGCCGATCTCCGGGTCTGGCGGTACCACTTTTAGCATAGCTTAGCATAGATCATTGAATCGGACAGGACCATTAGCATCTCTCTCAAAAAAATGACCAAAGAGTTTCGATATTTTTCCTATTTAAAACTTGACTCTTCTGTAGTTATATCGTGTACTAAGACCGACGGAAAATGAAAAGTTGCGATTTTCTCGGCTGATATGGCTAGGAACTATACTCTCATTCCTGCGTAATAATCAAGACACTTTGCTGCCGTACCATGAGTCCAGCAGGCGTAACGATATGATGCAGCGCCTGAAAATAGTCCCCAGCTCGGTAACTTCCAACGTGACCGGGACTAAGTTTGTCTAACCTATTAGACCTATTTTCAGGCGCTGCGTCATATCATTACGCCTGCTGGACTCATGGACTCATTAAATAGGAAAAATATCAAAACTCTTTGGTCATTTTTTTGAGAGAGATGCTAATGGTCCTGTCCGATTCAATGATCTATGCTAAGCTATGCTAAAAGTGGTACCCCCAGACCCGGAGTTCGGCTGAATGGATTCGAAAACGGTAAAACTCAACTGGGGGAGTTGTAAAATGAGCCTATTTCCAAATTAGTGGAGTATCCCTCTCTGGGTTTAATGACTATTTTGACAATGATTGTTTAATGCAATACTGTGTTTTAAGTTGAATAGATCAGTTCATAGGCTTGTTTTTAGTCTGGATGTTCTCCATAGTACATGGATCGCAACTCAGATCAGGATTGTTTGTTATAAGATTGTGATATGAACTTTTGGGAAGATCGAACTGGAAGCTTGATCTGAGACTGTGAATGTGTGTTTGCTCAGATGATGGCAGCGCTACTCCCGTTCAGGACGAGCAGGAAGACGCGAGACCCGGATCACGACAGTCTGACGTGAGTTTGGATCTGATGTTTGGGCTTTTTGAGCTTGATTCCAGTTGTGTTCATGTTACTGACGTTATTTTCTGTTATTTTCTGATTGTCGCGCAGGACGATGGCAGTGATAACGAGGACGCCGCGCACGATAGGAAGTCTGAGAACGCAGACAGTAGTTCGGATCACGAGGCCCGTGGAAGAGGAGCGGCAGACGGGAGCGATTCAGAGCCCGAGCCGCCCCGTCCTGCAGACAGCGATGAGGAAGAGGAGGGCAGATCCCCTGTGAAGCGAAGAGCGAGCACCTCTGAGAACGACGAGGAGGAGGAGGAGGGGAAAACACACTCCGACCGGGAGGAACCCGAGAAGAGAAACAGCCCCAAATCAGATGCGGCCAGCGACTCAGACGAGGACAAACCCAAACAGAAAACTCACAGAGACTCTGATGCTGAGGAAGAGGAGGAGGAGGGAGGGAGGAAGGAGACGGGGAAGTGGAAAGCTGTGATGAACTCAGACAGTGAGGAAGAGGAGGAGCGGCCGAAGGAGGCGGCGGGAAGTGATGAGGATGAAGGGCCCAAACGACGGGCTCTGGCCAGTGACGATGATGATGATGATGAAGAGGAGAAGCCTGGTATGCTTGTTTACTATTTATAAACAACTTGTTTCATTATCATTTTTGATATATATTATATATAAAATCAGACTATAGTAACATAAGTATAATAATATATATATATTTATTTATTTATCGGACTATTATAATATTATTTTTTATAATACATTATAATCAGATTTTATATATATATATATATATTATTTACATGTGTATATACTATTTATTATGATTCATTTTTTTTATATTATTGCATTTATAATGTTATTATATTTCGACTATTGTAATAAAAATGATATATTTTATAATTATATTGATTATAATCTTGAATGAAAATATTATATTTATAATGCTAATATAATCAAATTTATTATTATATACTGATTTTATATATATATATATGTGTGTGTGTATATTATGATTATACTCTTAAATATAAAATTATATTTGTAATTCTAATTATTATAATAATTATAATATTAATTGTTTTATCATAGATTATTACATACAATAAATACATAATTATTTATACTATTAGTAATATCATTTACAATTTTAATGTTATTGTTTACAATATATTATTATTAGGGCTGACTTCTAATAGTCGAGGATTCGACGATTCGATTCGGAGAGGTCTGATTCGACTATGAACCTCATAGTCGAATAGTAGGGAAGTGTTATGCATTTATGAGGAAACAACAATGTTACGTGACAGTTCTCCATTACGGACGCGACCGCACTGAAAGCGGCACTAAAAGACTGCTTTAAACTTTCACAGAGACCTCAAACAGAAAGCACAAAGCCTTTCTTTAAAACGAATTTCGTATTGTATTAATTGTATCTTAATTTTAATCAGTGTTTCATTATCCAATTTCCTGGATTTACAGTAATAAATAAAAATATAACAGAGATATGCTATACGGAGGCGCAAGCGCCTGCCTGGAGCTTAAGCTATCATCCATGAACCGAAACTCAGCGTATAAGGTAGCCTACTCGCCTCACACACCTAAAAAAAAATAGAAATATATATATATTATCTACAGAAATCTCTACTTTTAAACAGAACCATTCAAAACAAAACTATGTAATCCGAAATGTGCATTTTTCTCCGGCGCGTTCACTGCGAAGATCGCGAGTTAGTAGGCTAGCCTATCGTCAACTTCATCTTTGCAGCCGAAACAGAAAACACTTGTTTATTAATAAACAATTAAAATGTTTCATTGAAATATTTTACATATTCACAATCATTACTTTTGCTGGTTCTGGTTCTTAGTGACAGCTTTTAGGTGCCGTTTATGAACGCGTCCACTGCATATGAGAGAGAGAGAGAGAGAGAGAGAGAGAATAATTATTTTTTTTTACTTATTTTGAGGAATTGTAACCTAATAAACAAACATCTGTTAAGAGCGCCGCCACGTTGGATTGCGTAGAACGTTCACCGAATTCTTACAGAAATATGTTCTAATTTTGGAATAAATTTTGGAATAAAATATTAAGTGACCTTTTTGTCACTTGTAATGAAGCTTGCTTATTAGTGAAATTATTAATATCATGGAATGGTAATAATTGACGTTAGCCTGGATTGATGGCTCGCAATATCGCAATATCGTTGGATATCGTTATATAAAAAAGGTTCGACTATCAGTCGACTATGGCAAAATCTAACGAATCAGATTCGACTATGAAAATCCTTAGTCGAAAACAGCCCTAATTATTATAGTCTAATCACTATAATTACTATTTTATTATAATAAATTCATAATCTATCAGTGATCACGTTTTTTGTAAATTGTCTTCCAGCGAAGAGGAAGAAGGCCGTTCTGTCAGACAGTGAGGAAGATGAAGAGAAAGGTACTGTCTGTCATTAACACACTGTATGATGTCATCTGATGATGATGATGATGATGATGATGATGGTTGTGACTCTGTAGAGGTGAAGAAGAGCAGGCTGGTGTCTGATGATGAAGACTCTGGCAGTGATGAAGGCTTTGGAGGTCCTGATAAGAGTTTAGCAGCTAAACTGAAGGAGCTGGGCTCAGACAGTGAGGATGAGGAGGATGCGATGAAGGCGGAAGGAGGGAAGAAGGACGAGAAGGCTCTGTTCGGCAGCGACAGCGAGTCCGGCGACGATGAGGAAGAGTTAGTGCTCCTAACACTCTTTGTGTGAGAGAGTGAGAGAGTGAGAGAGAGAGTGAGAGAGTGAGAGAGAGAGTGAGAGAGTGAGAGAGTGAGAGAGTGAGAGAGTGAGAGAGTGAGAGAGAGAGTGAGAGAGTGAGTGAGAGAGTGAGAGAGTGAGAGAGTGAGTGAGAGAGTGAGAGAGACAGAGAGTGAGAGAGACAGTGAGTGAGAGAGAGTGAGAGAGTGAGAGAGTGAGAGAGTGAGAGAGTGAGAGAGTGAGAGAGTGAGAGAGTGAGAGAGTGAGAGAGTGAGAGAGTGAGAGAGTGAGAGAGTGAGTGTGTGAGTGTGTGTGAGTGAGACAGAGAGAGAGTGTGTGTGACCGTCTCTTTCTGTCCCTCAGGAAAATGATCGCAGATATCTTCGGAGAGTCCGGCGATGAAGAAGAGGAGGAGTTTACAGTGAGTAAAGTTACTCGCTTTACCTTTAATGACGTCAGAGTCGCATATGAATAATTATCTTAAGTCACATTATTTCTATAGCGCTGTGTATTAGTATAGTTACAGTTCACGATGATATAAACAGTCCAGCGGTTGAGGTTTACTGTATAGTGTACGTGACTGTACTGTGTGTATGTAATGGGAATGATTAATTCGTTGTGTGTGTGTTCAGGGCTTTAATCAGGATGAGCTGGAGGGCGAGCGGACGCAGACTCAGGTCTCGGGACAGCAGGAAATGGACAACGACTCGGATTCAGATGATGATGTGGACAGAAGCGGGAAAGAGTGAGTGACTCCCTCCATCCGGTAATGTACAGTAGTCAACGTTTGAAGTGGATCAGACAAGAATTGACAGGAACGGGTATTGTTCAAAGTTCATGTATAACTGTAATGAAAGGTTTTGATCCACTTCACATGTTGAGTACGGTTGTAACAGCAAACAGGAAGTGAAATAAGAATGAAAGCGTTAAGAATGTGTTTTTGCACATGTAGGAGATGTAATTGTGTGTGTTTGTGTGTGTGTGTGTGTGTGTGTGTGTTTCAGCATGTCCCACATGTCAGACTTTGACATCATGTTGGCCCGTAAGAAAGCTCAGAGCGGCAAACGCAGACGGAATCGAGACGGAGGAACGTTCATCAGTGATGCAGACGACGTCGTGAGCGCGATGATCACCAAAATGACAGAAGCTGCGGAGGTGTGTGTGTGTGTTTCGGGGGAATTAATAACTTAAATGATTCGTTCATTTCAGAATTAAAATATCCTGATAATTGACTCTCTTCCTCGTCATCCAAGATGTTCATGTCTTTCTTTCTTCAGTCGAACAGAAATGAAGGTTTTTGAGGAAAACACTCAGGATGTTTCTCCATATAGTGTCTTCAATGGGGTCCAACGGGTCGAAGGTCCAGATGTGAGTTTCAGTGCAGCTTCAAAGTCTCGACACGATCCAGCCGAGGAAGAAGAGTCTCATCTAGACAAACCAGCGGACATTTTATAAAAATAGAAACATTTATAGACTTTTTAACCACAAATGCTCGTCTTGCACTAGCTGTGACGCGCCACACATTACATAATCACGTTGAAAGGTCAAGCGTGACATAGGCGTAAGATCCGACCCAGTGTTTACAAAGCGAACGTGCAATAACTGAGTCAAACTTACAAAAAAAACAACGATGTTGGACGATTTTGAGTTTATTCGCCCTACTCTACATTCTCCGCCTACCTCAGGTCACCGCCTGACCTTTCCAACGTGATTACGTAATGCGTGAAGTCGTGGACGTGCAAGACGAGCATTTATGGTTAAAAAGTCTATAAATGTTTCTATTTTTTATAAAATATCCGCTGGTTTGTCTAGATGAGACTCTTCTTCCTCGGCTGGATCGTGTCGAGACTTTGAAGCTGCACTGAAACTCACATCTGGACCTTCGACCCGTTGGACCCCATTGAAGACACTATATGGAGAAACATCCTGGAGTGTTTTCCTCAAAAACCTTCATTTCTGTTCAACTGAAGAAAGAAAGACATGAACATCTTGGATGACGAGGGGGAGAGTAAATTATCAGGACATTTTAATTCTGAAGTGAACGAATCCTTTAATGTCAGAGAGTATCAGTGACATACTGTTGATTTATCATAGAAAATGATGATAACTCGTCCCTCAGTGGGACAGGAGTCATGTTTACAGTACCCCACTTACTGTGTGTGTGTGTGTGTGTGTGTTTCAGGAGGACCGGACTCTAAACAGTTCAAAGAAACCAGCTCTGAAGAAGCTCATGCTGCTCCCCACAGTGGTGATGCATCTAAAGAAGTGAGTGTTTCCTCGTCTAGTTGAAGGATCAGCATGTGTGTGTTTATTAGCTGTACTTTCAGGGCAAAAGCAAACTCTGTTTCGAGTCTCTAGAAGTGTGATTTAAATGTGTGTGTGTGTGTGTGTGTGTGTGTGTGTGCAGGCAGGACCTGAAGGAGACGTTCATAGACAGCGGTGTGATGGCTGCCATAAAGGAGTGGATCAGTCCTCTCCCGGATCGGAGTCTCCCAGCACTCAAGATCCGAGAGGAACTCCTCAAGATCCTGCAAGAAGTGAGTCTGCCACATTAATCTAATCAAATTTGGCTGAGAAATTAACCATAAAAGATAAAGTCATTATTAGGTTAAATGAGAAGCATTAAATAGGCGTTACAAAAAGTAGCTTTAGGAAAAAAAATTTTTTATTTGATTCAACAGAATTTATTACACAAACTTTTAGGCTTCAACGGCACAATTTTTATTTTTGGGCGTTCTATGCCTTTAAGTTTTTATTTTATTTTATTTTTTTATAAAAAAATATGAAATGATACTCTAAGTAACTAAAACTGCCAGTAGGTGGCGTTAAATGTCTAAATGAGTAAGTCGTTGAATCATTCATTCATGCGAATCGTTCAAACAGCTGATTCATTCAGGAATGAAGTAAATGGCTCTTTATGAACGAGTCATTGAATCATTGGTTCACTCGATTGATTCGCTCGATTGAGACGCAGAACGGCTTCATAGATAATGTTGGCAAAATTGAGCAAAAACAGACAATTATATTGTATCTAAAATATTAACTTCTTATTTATTGAATATTATCACATTTGCACTCGTGCTATTCGGGACAAAAACTGCACTTGTGTGATATTGCGCTCGTAGCTCGTGTGATATTGCTTAACTATAATCATATGATACAAAAATGTATCATACAAAAATTCTGCATGCATGAATAAAAAATATATATTTACATGTTAATATTTATTTATTTAAATGCTGATATGGCAATAAACTCAAATACTACTACTACTATTATTCATTTGACGGTGGAGTGGGGACCATATTTCTTTTATTATCATCTTCCTATCTTTGTCCTGTAAAAAACACACTAGTGATCCTGAAGGTCGTAATGAATGAGATGTGTTTGTTTGTCCCCAGTTGCCCAGCGTGAGTCAGGAAACACTGAAGCTCAGTGGGATCGGCCGAGCCGTCATGTACCTCTACAAACACCCCAAAGAGTCCCGGCCCAACAAAGACCTCGCGCTCAAACTCATCAGTACGAGCTCTCTTCCACTCTATATGTGTTGGAGTGTGTGTGTGTGTGTGTGATGGTTAGGTTTAGGGTTAGTGTAAGGAGACAGAATATATAGTTTGTGGAGTATAAAAATCATTATGTGTATGGAGAGTCTCCACAAAGATAGTAAACAGATGTGTGTGTGTGTGTGCACAGATGAGTGGTCGCGGCCCATCTTCGGCTTAACGTCGAACTATAAGGGAATGACGAGAGAAGAGAGACAGCAGAGAGACCTGGACCAGCAGATCGCCCCGCGCCGGAGACTCAGGTAACACTCGTCACTGCATCACTGGCTGCGCGTACATGCTGACAAATAACCCGTTAGTAATGGACTGACGCTCAGTCGGACTGAACAGGCTTCGTGTAATCGATCCGATTGAGCTCGATCCCAATGACATTTCGATCCGATTGAGAGCGGTGGTTTATTCTCTTTCTAATCCGATCGAGAGAACATGTGAACACTTGATCAGATTGAAAACTGAAACTGAAAGGACGTAGAAACAGTGTAATGTCGTGAGGAGCGAGCTGTTCTTCCTGATGAATAAAACGTCTTATAAACGAGTTTTCCGCCATCCTATAATTCTCCTTTCACTGCGTCTGTGAAGTGGAGCAGGACCACGTCCCACCAGTCCTTGTTCTTTCAGACTCGCATCCACAGACGACTGGTTTTGGGCATTTGGGCAACAACGGTTCAAATGCTCATTGTCTCCAAATTATGACCAGAAATGGATAAATATTAAGTCTGCTGTTATCATGTGATCATAACACTGTTAAAACTAATAAAGAAGCAATTTATGAGAATAGTTATTATGCACAAACAGCGGGAAACTCCGTATATTCATTCAGTGAGCGCATGTCAAAAACTATCCCGATTTGAAGAACTTGTGACATATAAACGCGCACATCAACCCGATCATGTGATTAGCGTTCATAAACACTACGTTCACATTCATCAATCAGAATGAATTCAGAATTCATAAGTTGTGTGTGTTGTCTGTCCTTCATCTGTCACTCCTTCCTCTCCCTGTGTGTGTAAGTGAGCCTCAGACGTCTGAGAGGCCGGAGGAGCCCAACGTCTTTGCCCCTGCGCTCAGGTTCACTGTGTGTGTGTGTGTGTGTGTGTGTGTGTGTGTGTGTGTGTGTGTGTGTGTGTGTGTGTGTGAGAGAGAGCATGACCCTTTCTCAAGTTCAGGAATGTTTCTAATATGGATGTAGGGGTGGGGGCGATATGGCAAAAATATCACATCACAATTTGCCCCTGCGCTCAGGTTTACTCTGAGAGTGTGTGTGTGTGTGTGTGTGTGCGTGTGTGTGTGTGTGTGAGAGAGCATGACCCTGTCTCAAGTTCAGGAATCTTTCTAACACTGATGTAGGGGTGGGGGCGATATGGCAAAAATATCACGATTTTTCACGATTCTTTTAAAAGATAAGAACAAAGATACACATTACACATACACAACTTAATATACAAATGAAATAAACAGCGCTTTATTTTTTTCAGTTACAGTAGGTGTATTTAACAGTAGCATTCAAGAAAGAAATTAAATGAACAATTCTAAAAATAAAACGCAACATAGACTTCACTGTATAAATATACATTAACTCTTATTAATGCTACTATTAAAGTTCTCAGTCAGTGAGTGATTTTCTCTGTGTTTTGTTGTTTTATTAACATTTAAGGGATAGTTCCTCCAAAAATGAAAATTGGCATCATTTACTCTCTCAAGTTGTTTTAAACCCGAATAAGTTTCTTTCTTCTGTTGGAAATAATAGTTATTTGGAAGAATGTGGGTAACCGAACAGTTGCTGGTCCTCAGTGTCTTCCATAGCATATATATTTCCTATAGAAGTCAACGGGGACCAGAACCCACATTCTTCTAAATATCTTCTTTTGTGTTCAGCACCAGAAAGAAATGAATACAGGTTTGGAACAACATTAGAGTGAGTAAATAAGGACATAATGTTCATTTTTGGGTGAACTATCCCTTTAAGGACAAGCAACATTGTTTACTATTAAGCCACTGTCCCTTTAAGACCGACACGCATATGACACGCACCCGATTTTCTCTCAGATGTTTGCTCTCAATTTAGACATAACCAACTTTATGTAAACCTTGTGTGTATTTTACATTATTAGTGCAATAAGGCAATAAGTATCCAGGCGCTGTTCGGGTGTTTGCGCTCAGGAAAGCGCATCGGCAGCGAACGACATGTTTAACCGGCAAGGCTTTAAAACACATGCAAATAATGATCTTTTGTGAACTGCAGTGTGTGTGGTTTCAGCATCGCTATCGTGGCGTGCTCATGCCTGATCACCACTCTGTCAGGAATAGGGAATGGAAACACGTGATTCTTCAGATTTGTTGAATCGATTCACTCTCAGGTTCTATTAGTTTTTAGTTTGATCATATTCTGCTCTATTTGATCAGACTTTGAACGTTCCGTCATCACGTTCTGTTCTGACCTTTGACCTCTTCACTCCATTTTCATTCCCTCTCATCTTGAGCTCTTCAAACACTGAAGGCATGTGAGTCTCTGCATTTCATAGTGCTGATGTCGTGTGTGTGTGTGTGTGTGTGTGTACTGAGGTTTTCGAATTCAGGCGAATGTGCTCAAACTGGGCCGTCTGTCAGCCGAACCCAAACGCTGCACACGCATCCGACTCAAACACTGACCGCATGTTTGCCTGAGCGTATCCCATGATGCATCTGTTCTCCGTCTCAGTGTGTGTGTGTTTCTCCTCCACAGTTCTGGTGGACAGACTCCTCGCAGAGATCTGGAGAAGGTGCTGACGGGAGAGGAGAAGTACGGCTCTACACTTCCTCTTTATAATATATATAATACAAATGATATAATACATTTTATTTTTTATTATTGTTATTAAATCTCTCTCTCTCTCTGTCTCTCTCTGTCTCTCTCTGTCTCTGTCTCTCTCTGTCTCTCTCTGTCTCTCTCTGTCTCTCTGTCTCTCTCTCTCTCTCTCTCTCTCTGTCTCTCTCTGTCTCTCTCTGTCTCTCTCTGTCTCTCTCTGTCTCTCTCTCTCTCTCTCTGTCTCTCTCTCTCTCTCTCTCTCTCTGTCTCTCTCTCTCTCTCTCTCTCCTCTCTCTCTCTCTCTCTCTCTGTCTCTCTCTCTCTCTCTCAGGGCGTTAAGGCCGGGTGACCCAGGGTTTTGTGCGAGGGCTCGTGTGCCGATGCCGTCCAATAAGGACTACGTGGTTCGGCCCAAATGGAACGTGGATGGGGACTCAAACCGAGTAAGTGGGCGGGGTGTGTGAGGGGCGGGGCTTAAGTGCAGAGGAATGATTGACAGGTGTCTCTTGCTCAAATCGAGAGTGAGGAGTTTGCACAGGATGGAGAGACGTTTCTTTATCTGACAAACAAATAATGATATATAGAGTTTGCAAATTTCAATTCCTCAAGTACCCCCCCTTTAATCTGATTGGCGGAGGAGTTTTTTTGACTGTTATGTGATTGGTAGACGAGCTTTAGGAAAGGCCTCAGCCTGATGGAGAAGCACAAACGGCGTTTTGCGGAGGAGAGGAAGCAGCGGCGCCCACAGGGTGCTGTGAAAATCAGCATTGAGGGGAACCGAATGCCCCTGTAGTTCCTGGTCCCGCCTGAGGGGGCAGTAAGTGTCTGCATGGATCTGCATGCTGCACTGGAGACAGTGTAGTGAAGGAGAGACCTGAACTAACACCAGGGGCCCTATCATACATCCGGTGCAATGCAGCGTCAGGCGCGACGCTAGTGTGTTTCGCTAGTTTCAGCCCGACGCAGTTTTCATTTTTCCCGTCGTTAATCTCGCAAAAGTGGATTCGGACGCTAAGCGTTTTAGACCATGCACTTAGATCGTTAAAATAGGGCCCCTTAAACCAGTCCTTAAACAGGTGCACTGTGTGAGGTTTAGCGGCATCTAGTGGTGAGGTTGTGAACTGCACCCAGCAGAAGTTACGGTGGCCGACAGGAAGTGATGTCGTCGTCTAAGACAGCAGAGAGTAGAGATTAAATTACAAAGATAAATTCAGAAATTAGGTTTACTTGATTACTCAGTAAAACGATATGTTATTGTGAATATTATTGTCACTTGTTCATCATTGTGTCAGTGTTTTATCCGCTGACTTTAGCTTTAGCTTCTTTGCACGAAGAACAACACAGTGACGAAACGCGTGTGTCCGTTCAGGGCCACTGTAGAAACGTGTGTGTAAGGAGACCCGCGGTGTGTGTAGAGAGAAATGCTCTTTCTAGGGTGATAAAAACACAACGGTTCATTAAGTAAGGTCTTTATACACCACTGAAAACATAGTTATGTATATGATATTGCATTTGTCAACAGATCCTCCTAAATATTACACACTGCACCTTTAATGAAAGTTACTGAAACTAATTCCACCATCCTTGGTTTTGGAAGTTTCTTACCATAAATAGGATGAAGTAACCGTCACGAGAGCACGTGTGTGTGTGTGTGTGTGTGTGTGTGTGTGTGTGTGTGTGTGAGAAAGTAACACTAAACCTCAGCGCTTCATGTGTGTTCATTATCAGCTCTGGTTGATTCTCACAGGAACTGGCTTGTTTTTTATTGTAGAGGCAAATGCACATTTTTAATTGACTTGATCTTTCTTTTAGTGTTTGTAAGTCAAGCGACTTTACTTTTAGTAATTTCCTGTTTATTTTATTTAAAATAATTGACTTTTGCTTATAAAAGTTTCCTTTTTTACATTTAATTATTTATAATAATGTCCTATTTTTTTTAAAAAAATAAATAGAATAAAGATTTTTTTATTTGCTTGTAATAGTTCCTGTTTACTTTTTTTGATGATTTAATTTTTTTATTATATTATTAATTGTCTTGTATTTGCTTGTAATAGTTTCCTATATTTTTGTTAATTAAAAAAAAATTTGCAATAGTGTACTATTTGTGTTTTCATTAGTTAGATATGTTTTTTTCCTTTTTTTTATAAAATATTGATATTTTTAATTGTCTTTTTTACATGTAATAGTTTCCTATTTATTCCTTTTATTTTGTTAATTGAAAAAATAACGATTTTTTTTTTTTGCTTGTTTATTTTTTCATTTAAAAAATATCATTTTAATTGCCTTTTTGCATGTAATAGTTTGCTATTTATTCATTATTTGTTCATTTAAAATAATATATTTTTAATTGTTTCCCCCCCTTGTAATAGTTTCCTGTTTTTTTTTAATAATTAAAAAATATATATATTTTTGTTTTTTGTAATTTTCTATTAATGTATTTTTGCTCATTTTTATTGGCTTGTTATCGCTTGTAGTATTCTATTTTTTTTAATTTTTTTATTTAAAATAATACTAATATATTTTTAATTGCTTTGTTTTTTGCTTGTAATAGTTTCCTTTTCAATATAATTTAAAAAATAATTTAGTTTTTTTATAATAGTTTCCTATTTATTTCTTGTTAATTTAAAAAAAGATTGTTATTTTACACAGGCTTGTTTTTACTTGCACTAGTTTTCCACATCATATTTGTGAATGCAGTGTTCTTGACTCTTCCTCTCTGTCGCTCAGGGTCCGATGAAGAAGGGCATGTCACGAGTAGATAAACAGCTGCGCCGCTTCGCAGACATCAAGCGACTGACGAAGACGGGACACGCGGTGAAGATCAGCGTAGAGGGAAACCGCATGCCCCTCTGACCCCCCACACGCTCCCCTTTCTCTTTCTGTTGTGTTTTTCTGTCAAATGTTGCTGGTTCTTCAGAGCGTCAGATCTCGTGAAGCCGCGTGTCTGTGCTGTAGCTATGCCTGAGTTTGCGTAGCTGCGCGTTTAAAATGTATTCAGAGCCCAGAGAGATGAACTGGGAACATTATGCGTTTGGTTCTGATGTATCTTTCATAATAAAGAGTTTCCATGTTCTACATTTTACTCATGCACTCCCTGCTCTTTTCTTACCTTTATTTGCAGTGTCAAATACGCTGTGTACAATGCAAACGTGACAAAAATGGTTAAAATGTAGGTTATACAAGTTATATTTTAAAACCATAATGTAATTTTATTGATCATTAATAACAAGGTTTGTTCATCTGAAGTACTTACACAATAATTCCTAAAAAGTCACTTGGTTTGATGTGCATGTGAATGTCATTTGACTAAACTGATCTGGAGGCTCATAAAACACGATTATCCAAAACAAGTTTTAACCAATGATATTAGACAATAAAATATTAAAAGTATTGCATGACCGAAGAATCATGTGTCTTGAAGATTTTGATCTTCATATGATTGCAGAAGTCAATTCCTCAAGATTCAGAACATATTCAGATATATTCTGGAAATATCCAAGTATATAAATCTTATATGAAATTCACTGAAAATATTTTCTGTTCATATATATGTTGTAAGCAGCATGGCTTATATATATACTTAAAATAAAAAAAATGTTCAACCTTCAAATGCCAAAACAAAATGTACATGGGGGAAATGCATTGCCAACCTTATAGTATATATTTTTTTTTTCTCAAAGTATTTGGACAATATAAATATATTTAGATTGAAAATATTTTAAAAAGTGACAAAATATTATGAAATAAAACTTATGAAACGCATATTTATGTAAATATTTTATAATATATAAATATTTTTAAATCTATTGTATCAATATATATGTAGTCACTTTTGTGTATTTTGATATATATATATATATACACATACACACACACACACACACACACACACGAAGGGACACGTTTTTGCACATTTTTATTTTTAAGAGTTACTTGATTTATTTTATTTCTTGCATATCCATCATGTTTTTGTTTGTATGAAAATTTTAGAGCTGAAAAGAAAAGTAAAACATTGGTAACACTGTACAATTTCATTAGTTAACATGAACTAACAAAACAAAAGTTGTGTCTGTTAATATATTTAATGGACCTGAGCTACACAGAAAAAAATGGTGTAGAAACAGTTTTCGCTCTAAAAATCGCATAATTTAATTAATTACACAATATAATTAATTCAAGTATAAGTATTAGGATTGAAATCATATTTTCTTGTAAAACAGTCTAATAATCTTTGTTTTATTTACAACTTCCAAAAACAATTATTTTCTATTTATTTTTTACAGCATAACAGGAACAAACAATGAACAGTTGTATTTTTAAAGATTAATTAAAAACTTGTAATAGCTCATCGTTAATTAAAGCATAATGGGCAGCAATATTCACTGGACTTTCGCAGTCTGATTGCGATTGGATTCCTCTTTCATCATCTCCTCCCGTATCCAGGATAAATAGTTTCCCAGTCGTGTGTAAACCCCGTATTTGCCCTCGGCGGCGCATCTCTCGCCCCAGCTGACGACCCCGGCCAGGAACCACGTGCCCCGGTAGTTGACGGCGAAGGGTCCGCCGCTGTCGCCCGTACACGCGTCCATCTCCGCCATCAGATATCCCGCGCAGAACATGTTATCCGTGATCACCTGCTCCGTGGAGTTGATGCAGTTCATCTGATCCACCACTGGGAGCTGCACCTTCCTCAGGAATCGAGAGGAGCGCTGAAGGAAGCGAGTTGCACCTGTGATGGATTTTTTAATTAATCATAACTAACGTTTATTTTTCTTGCAGGAATAACATTCATAAGCTTTTGAATCCTAAATGTTTCCAAACCCTTTGGTATAAACTCGTGACTGAGTGTGTGTGTTAGTGAATCATGTCTGGATATAACAAAAAGGGGAAATACTAGAAAAAACTAGATGGATATCTAAATTTATAAACTCATGATTAAAGAACAAAGTGAAGCAATCAAGAAAACAGAGTTTGCGTCTACCTAGTAACAGAAGGGTTCGCATATGAAGAACCAATCAAATTGTAGGTAAATTATTTAATGTATCATGTCACTTTTGCTATGCTCCTATTCTATAAAAACTGTTGTATTCTTTTTGCTGGGGGGATTCTCTCTGAAATTTGTCTGAGATCCTCCGGCCGTGATTAAAGCATATTCGAAGGCATTGTCTGGAGTCTGTCTAGTTATTGCTGCGCAGCAAGTTAGGGGACTAAGATTAAGAGACGCACGGCTAGAGTATAAATATAATTGAACGGGGTCATCGATTAGTAGACGAGACCCAGGAAAACTAACCTAACGTCGACCAGGAGACGTTTAGGGACGTTGATTAGTATACGAGAAATAGGAAAACTAACGTTGATCAGGAGACGTTTGTGGACGTCGATTAGTAGACGAGACTTACGGTACGGATCCACTTGTCTGTGCGACATTTCTGTCGCGCTGCACTCCACTTTATTCCTATGGGTGACGTCAAGCGACTTTAACGCGCCCGCAAAGTATCCCGGGAAGCTGTGCGTCAAAAAGCTGCCCGATGCCCATCTTTATGCAAATGAATCCGTTGAACGCAACGCGACCATCCAATAGAAGTAGAGCACATGGAGACTGGGCGAATCATGAGCCGCTGACGAGACCCAGGAAAACTAACGTCAATCAGGAGACGTTCGTGGACGTCGAGACGTTGACGAGACCCAGGAAAACTAATGTCGATCAGGAGACGTTCGTGGACGTCGAGACGTCGATCAGGAGACGTTCGGGGACGTCGATTAGTAGACGAGACCCAGGAAAACTAACGTCGATCAGGAGACGTTCGGGGACGTCGATTAGTAGACGAGACCCAGGAAAACTAAAGTCGATCAGGAGACGTTCGGGGACGTCGATTAGTAGACGAGACCCAGGAAAACTAACGTCGATCAGGAGACGTTCGGGGACGTCGATTAGTAGACGAGACCCAGGAAAACTAACGTCGATCAGGAGACGTTCGGGGACGTCGATTAGTAGACGAGACCCAGGAAAACTAACGTCGATCAGGAGACGTTCGTGGACGTCGATTAGTAGACGAGACCCAGGAAAACTAACGTCGATCAGGAGACGTTCGGGGACGTCGATTAGTAGACGAGACCCAGGAAAACTAACGTCGATCAGGAGACGTTCGGGGACGTCGATTAGTAGACGAGACCCAGGAAAACTAACGTCGATTAGTAGACGAGACCCAGGAAAACTAACGTCGATCAGGAGACGTTCGTGGACGTCGATTAGTAGACGAGACCCAGGAAAACTTACGTCGATCAGGAGACGTTCGGGGACGTCGATTAGTAGACGAGACCCAGGAAAACTAACGTCGATTAGTAGACGAGACCCAGGAAAACTAACGTCGATCAGGAGACGTTCGTGGACGTCGATTAGTAGACGAGACCCAGGAAAACTAACGTCGATCAGGAGACGTTCGGGGACGTCGATTAGTAGACGAGACCCAGGAAAACTAACGTCGATTAGTAGACGAGACCCAGGAAAACTAACGTCGATCAGGAGACGTTCGGGGACGTCGATTAGTAGACGAGACCCAGGAAAACTAACGTCGATTAGTAGACGAGACCCAGGAAAACTTACGTCGATCAGGAGACGTTCGGGGACGTCGATTAGTAGACGAGACCCAGGAAAACTAACGTCGATCAGGAGACGTTCGGGGCCGTCGATTAGTAGACGAGACCCAGGAAAACTAACGTCGATCAGGAGACGTTCGGGGACGTCGATTAGTAGACGAGACCCAGGAAAACTAACGTCGATCAGGAGACGTTCGGGGACGTCGATTAGTAGACGAGACCCAGGAAAACTAACGTCGATCAGGAGACGTTCGGGGACGTCGATTAGTAGACGAGACCCAGGAAAACTAACGTCGATCAGGAGACGTTCGGGGACGTCGATTAGTAGACGAGACCCAGGAAAACTAACGTCGATTAGTAGACGAGACCCAGGAAAACTAACGTCGATCAGGAGACGTTCGGGGACGTCGATTAGTAGAGGAGACCCAGGAAAACTAACGTCGATCAGGAGACGTTCGGGGGCGTCGATTAGTAGACGAGACCCAGGAAAACTAACGTCGATCAGGAGACGTTCGGGGACGTTGATTAGTAGACGAGACCCAGGAAAACTAATGTCGATGAGGAGACGTTCGGGGACGTCGATTAGTAGACGAGACCCAGGAAAACTAATGTCGATCAGGAGACGTTCGGGGACGTCGATTAGTAGACGAGACCCAGGAAAACTAACGTCGATCAGGAGACGTTCGGGGACGTCGATTAGTAGACGAGACCCAGGAAAACTAACGTCGATCAGGAGACGTTCGGGAACGTCGATTAGTAGACGAGACCCAGGAAAACTAACGTCGATCAGGAGACGTTCGGGAACGTCGATTAGTAGATGAGACCCAGGAAAACTAACGTCGATCAGGAGACGTTCGGGAACGTCGATTAGTAGACGAGACCCAGGAAAACTAACGCCGATCAGGAGACTTTCGGGGACGCCGATTAGTAGACGAGACCCAGGAAAACTAACATCAGTCAGGAGATGTTCGGGAACGTCGATTAGTAGACGAGACTTAGGAAAACTAACGTCGATCAGGAGACGTTCGGGAACGTCGATTAGTAGACGAGACCCAGGAAAACTAACGTCGATCAGGAGACGTTCGGGAACGTCGATTAGTAGACGAGACCCAGGAAAACTAACGCCGATCAGGAGACTTTCGGGGACGCCGATTAGTAGACGAGACCCAGGAAAACTAACATCAATCAGGAGACGTTTGGGAACGTCGATTAGTAGACGAGACTTAGGAAAACTAACGTCGATCAGGAGACGTTCGGGGACGTCGATTAGTAGATGAGACCCAGGAAAACTAACATCAATCAGGAGACGTTCGGGAACGTCGATTAGTAGACGAGACTTAGGAAAACTAACGCCGATCAGGAGACTTTCGGGGACGCCGATTAGTAGACGAGACCCAGGAAAACTAACATCAATCAGGAGACGTTCGGGAACGTCGATTAGTAGACGAGACCCAGGAAAACTAACGCCGATCAGGAGACTTTCGGGGACGCCGATTAGTAGACGAGACCCAGGAAAACTAACATCAATCAGGAGACGTTCGGGGACGTCGATTAGTAGATGAGACCCAGGAAAACTAACGTCGATCAGGAGACGTTCGGGGACGTCGATTAGTAGATGAGACCCAGGAAAACTAACGTCGATCAGGAGACGTTCGGGAACGTCGATTAGTAGACGAGACCCAGGAAAACTAACGTCGATCAGGAGACGTTCGTGGACGTCGATTAGTAGACGAGACCCAGGAAAACTAACGTCGATCAGGAGACGTTCGGGAACGTCGATTAGTAGACGAGACCCAGGAAAACTAACGCCGATCAGGAGACTTTCGTGGACGCCGATTAGTAGACGAGACTTAGGAAAACTAACGTCGATCAGGAGACGTTCGGGGACGTCGATTAGTAGACAAGACCCAGGAAAACTTACGTCGATCAGGAGACGTTCGGGGACGTCGATTAGTAGACGAGACCCAGGAAAACTAACGTCGATCAGGAGACGTTCGGGGCCGTAGATTAGTAGACGAGACCCAGGAAAACTAACGTCGATCAGGAGACGTTCGGGGACGTCGATTAGTAGACGAGACCCAGGAAAACTAACGTCGATCAGGAGACGTTCGGGGACGTCGATTAGTAGACGAGACCCAGGAAAACTAACGTCGATCAGGAGACGTTCGGGGACGTCGATTAGTAGACGAGACCCAGGAAAACTAACGTCGATCAGGAGACGTTCGGGGACGTCGATTAGTAGACGAGACCCAGGAAAACTAACGTCGATTAGTAGACGAGACCCAGGAAAACTAACGTCGATCAGGAGACGTTCGTGGACGTCGATTAGTAGACGAGACCCAGGAAAACTAACGTCGATCAGGAGACGTTCGGGGGCGTCGATTAGTAGACGAGACCCAGGAAAACTAACGTCGATCAGGAGACGTTCGGGGACGTCGATTAGTAGACGAGACCCAGGAAAACTAATGTCGATGAGGAGACGTTCGGGGACGTCGATTAGTAGACGAGACCCAGGAAAACTAATGTCGATCAGGAGACGTTCGGGGACGTCGATTAGTAGACGAGACCCAGGAAAACTAACGTCGATCAGGAGACGTTCGGGGACGTCGATTAGTAGACGAGACCCAGGAAAACTAACGTCGATCAGGAGACGTTCGGGAACGTCGATTAGTAGACGAGACCCAGGAAAACTAACGTCGATCAGGAGACGTTCGGGAACGTCGATTAGTAGACGAGACCCAGGAAAACTAACGCCGATCAGGAGACTTTCGGGGACGCCGATTAGTAGACGAGACCCAGGAAAACTAACATCAATCAGGAGACGTTCGGGAACGTCGATTAGTAGACGAGACTTAGGAAAACTAACGTCGATCAGGAGACGTTCGGGAACGTCGATTAGTAGACGAGACCCAGGAAAACTAACATCAATCAGGAGACGTTCGGGAACGTCGATTAGTAGACGAGACCCAGGAAAACTAACGCCGATCAGGAGACTTTCGGGGACGCCGATTAGTAGACGAGACCCAGGAAAACTAACATCAATCAGGAGACGTTCGGGGACGTCGATTAGTAGATGAGACCCAGGAAAACTAACGTCGATCAGGAGACGTTCGGGGACGTCGATTAGTAGACGAGACCCAGGAAAACTAACGTCGATCAGGAGACGTTCGGGAACGTCGATTAGTAGACGAGACCCAGGAAAACTAACGTCAATCAGGAGACGTTCGGGAACGTCGATTAGTAGACGAGACCCAGGAAAACTAACGCCGATCAGGAGACTTTCGGGGACGCCGATTAGTAGACGAGACCCAGGAAAACTAACGTCGATCAGGAGACGTTCGGGAACGTCGATTAGTAGACGAGACCCAGGAAAACTAACGTCAATCAGGAGACGTTCGGGAACGTCGATTAGTAGACGAGACCCAGGAAAACTAACGTCAATCAGGAGACGTTCGGGAACGTCGATTAGTAGACGAGACCCAGGAAAACTAACGCCGATCAGGAGACTTTCGGGGACGCCGATTAGTAGACGAGACCCAGGAAAACTAACATCAATCAGGAGACGTTCGGGGACGTCGATTAGTAGATGAGACCCAGGAAAACTAACGTCGATCAGGAGACGTTCGGGGACGTCGATTAGTAGACGAGACCCAGGAAAACTAACGTCGATCAGGAGACGTTCGGGAACGTCGATTAGTAGACGAGACCCAGGAAAACTAACGTCAATCAGGAGACGTTCGGGGACGCCGATTAGTAGACGAGACCCAGGAAAACTAACGTCGATCAGGAGACGTTCGGGGACGCCGATTAGTAGACGAGACCCAGGAAAACTAACGTCGATCAGGAGACGTTCGGGGACGTCGATTAGTAGACGAGACCCAGGAAAACTAACGTCGATCAGGAGACGTTTGGGAACGTCGATTAGTAGATGAGACCCAGGAAAACTAACGTCGATCAGGAGACGTTTGGGAACGTCGATTAGTAGACGAGACTTAGGAAAACTAACGTCGATCAGTAGATGAGACCCAGGTAGACTTAAATCAGGTGTGAAAGATGCGAAAGAAGAAAAATCTACCACACACCCCATCCTGTCACCAGGCCCTGCTCTCCGGGCTTCAGGAGTCGCTCCGCCAGGTTGGCGTCGGGAAGGCAAACCGGAGCGGCGAACGGACCCGGGGTCACGGGGTCAGACAGGTACAGCAGGGCGATGTCACTGTCGAAGGTGTATTCGTGGAAGTGAGGGTGGAGGACCGCCTTCTCCACTTTGATCTTCTGTTCGTCTTTGTCGAGACGCATCTTATCGTAGTCTCCTGTGTGTGTGTGTGTGTGAATATCATAAATTCATGTCTGGGTTAAAAAAAACCTCCCATTATAAAGCTTGGAAGAGCCAGGACATTTTTTAATATAACTCTGATTATGTTCGTCTAAAATGAAGAAACTCATACACACCTAGGATGGCTTGAGGGAGAGTAAACCATGGGATAATTATCATTTTTGGGTGAACTATCCCTTTAACATCAGAGAAGTAGTCAAGGCCAGACAGCAAAATATATTAATGAGATAATTAAGTGATTAATCAAGTGATGATTTAGCGTTAGTGATGAACGCCTGCTGTTAACAAGCAGAATCACTGAAGGATAGAGAAACAACAACTGATTTCCAGCCACAGCCTTAGATGAAATCAACTGAAGATAAAAGAAGACATTAAATCTCTTATTTATTCCACCGGATATTAACCAGAAGCATCAAATCATCATATTATACTGATTACTGAAGGATCATGTGACACTGAAGACTGGAGTAATGATGCTGAAAATTCAGCTTTGATCACAGGAATAAATTACACTTTACTGTATATTCACATAGAAAGTCAAATTTAAATTGTAATAATATTTCATAATATTAATGTTTTTTAAATAAATGTAGAGCATAAGACTCTTTTTTTTAACAGTACTATACACATAATTCCACATAAGTAAACTGTAACCTATGGCATACACGTCCGTTCAAAATTATGCGATAACCTCTTTTCTGTTCACTGCAACACGAGCCTCATATAAAGCATGAAGGGTCCCATCAGATAGACGTCACTCACCGACGGTCACATGATCTGGTGTTTGCTGGAGACAGTGTGCTGCCGTCACCACCCAGCGCAGATCGATCAGAGAGCCGCCGCAGAACCCGTGCTCATCCTCACGGCGAAGAAGAACCTGCAGCGTTTTCATTCAAAGGGTTAAGGTCCTTGCACACTGAGTCTTGTTTACTGAGTCTCTTCACACTGATTATTTGGATAATTATGCATTTAGCTAGCGTTGCTAGGCGGTTGTTAGGGTATTCTGGGTGGTTGCTATGGTGTTGCTAGGCGGTTGCTTGTGTATTCTGGGTGATTGCTAGGCGGTTGCTAGGGTGTTCTAGGTGGTTGCTAGGGCGTAGCTAGGCAGTTGCTAGGGTGTTCTGAGTGGTTGCTAGGGTATTTTTGGTGGTTACTAGAGCGTTTCTAGACGTTGCTAGGGTGTACAGGGTGGTTGCTAAGGTATTTTTGGTGGTTGCTATGGTGTTACTAGGTGGTTTGTAGTTGTCAAAGATGGTTACTATGGAGTTTTTATAGAGTTCTTAAAATCTTTAATAACGAGTGCCTTTAGTACGGTACTCGACCATGCAAGCATTTTCATCCATAGCAAGCATTTTGAGAGGTGTTTTGACAATTCAGAGCCACCGAATGACAAATAAGAAAATTTCGGACTCAGTGTGGAAGGACCTTTACTGATCAAATCTCTGAAGGTTAAGCATAAAGGTCATGTGAAGGATCACCTGCCACGGACTCCCGCCCTGACCCTGCAGCTGACCTCCAACGATACGTGTATCCTCATTTGCACCTGTGATGTCACTTCCTGTCTCTGAGAGTTCGTCCTGTGAAGCAGGTTCGGCTTGTTGAAGTGTGGTTTGGTTTGGCGGGAGAGTCGAGTTGTCCAGTGAACTTCTGTTGTGATGTAATGAGTGGGAGGAGTTTGTCAAGGTATGGGTGTGGTTTACATCATCAGGGTCTGTGGTGCTTATATCATCCAGAGAGCGAGACATGATCCCACTACTCCACTGTTTCCCACAGGGGTACTGCACTAACACACACACAGCACACACACACACACACACACACACGCACGCATATATATATATATATACACAGACACACATATACACACACACAGACA
>CM040826.1:38133270-38180770 GCA_022828995.1 Vimba vimba
ACACACACACACACACACACACACACACACACTCATTATGAATAAGTATTCTTATATCTACAGTCAAACACCTCTGAACACACACACACACACACACACACACACACACACACACACACTCATTATGAATAAGTATTCTTATATCTACAGTCAAACACCTCTGAACACACACACACACACACACACACACACACACACACAAACACACACACTCATTATGAATAAGTATTCTTATATCTACAGTCAAACACCTCTGAACACACACACACTCATTGTGAATAAGTATTCTTATATCTATAGTCAAACACCTCTGAACACACACACACACACACACACACACACACACACACACACACACACACACACACACACACACTCATTATGAATAAGTATTCTTATATCTACAGTCAAACACCTCTGAACACACACACACACACACACACACACTCATTATGAATAAGTATTCTTATATCTACAGTCAAACACCTCTGAACACACACACACACACACACACACACACACACACACACAGACACACACACACACACACACACACACACACACACACACACACACACACACACACACACACACACACACACACACACACACACACACACACACTCATTATGAATAAGTATTCTTATATCTACAGTCAAACACCTCTGAACACACACACACACAAAATATGCTAAGTATACTTGTTGCCAGACTAATTCAGTATACTTCAAGTGTATTAATGACTAGTTAACTTGAAGCGTGCTATTTTGGAGCAACTAATTTTGTACTAAGTAATTAAATTGTAGTAAAGGATAACTTTAAGTGTATTTAGTGTACTTTTGTGTGCTAAAGTGGAACAATTCATACGAATTTTACGAGGTGGCCAATTCGTATGAATTCGTACAAATGACCTACACCTGACCCCGCCTCTAAACCTACAAATTGTACACATTCATACGAATTGGTCGTGAGATAGCGTTGAGTATACTTTAAATATATGCCTGTGTGACTAATGACATGCTTGATTAGTGATATTAAAGTGTACTTTATTTGTGTTACAAGTACATTACAAATTCATCACGAGTGTATTCGAAACATACAATAAATAAATATATACCATAAGTGTATTATATTTGAGTGTAAAGTATATGCTCAGTAATACCTTTGGCTTATTCCAAATACTACAAACTGCACACTTTGTCTTCAATAACAAATGCACATGAATAAACATATATTACTTAGCTATACTTTGTACAATATACTATAATGTATTTTGAAAGTATACTTCCAATGTATCGTTACAATGATAATTTCCAGCACACAGTTAAAATATACCTAAAATACATTTTTAATAGTGCAAATAAAATAAATATATTTTTAGAAAAGATACTAAAGTGCAATTATTTTAAAGTGTGTTAAAAGTTGTATTGTGAAAATAGGTAAAAGCATGATGCTAATATTAATGTATTTAAAGATTTTTTTGTTAGTATAAATGCAATGTACTGTTGAAAAAGGAAATATATTTCAAATACAATAAAGTATACTTTTGTTCCACTAGGGCCTCCACACGCTCATGCAGAATAAGCGAGTCAGTGCACCTGTCTGACAGTTGTGTCCGCTGTACTGTGGAGGACAGAGACACTCGCGAACACCTCGAGTCTCGCTGCAGATCCCTCCGTTCACACACGGGTTAGTGCGACACAGGTTACCATCTGAACCACACATTTACCTCAGGATGATGAGACACGACAACTCAGAATGGTTAATTTACAAGAGTAAGACTCCAGCACAACACTTACTCCGATATCTGTACCAGAACTCCATCTAAAAGAACACGAGAGAACATCAGAGAACAGTGATGTCATCGCACTCTTAACAACGAAAGTTCCGTTTAGAACTACAGATTCTGTTTTTGCAGTGTGATGTCATAGAAGAATCAGAGTAAAAGAACTTTTTAAGAAATTCCATCTGGATGTTCTTGTGCTTTATAAAGAACTCGGAAACCAAAACATTGATCTGAAGTAGGCTACTTAATGAATCATCAAAAACTTTTATTTTAACACCAAAGAACCATGGCGAATCAAGAACCCTATAAGTCACCATGAAATCAAAATGACAATTTATTCTAAATAATTTTTCTGTGATTGATTATTATTTTAAATTCATGCTCCTGGTAATCTTGAATCAGAATATCTATATCTCTTCTCTGCTGATGAGGGCGGGGCCATAATCTGTCACTCACATGAGATCCACCAATAGCAAACCACAACCATCCAATCAATTCCCCACAGACAAAATCAAGCCCCGCCCACATTTGTTCTTTCACTCTGATATATGGTGACTTTAAAAAGATGAACTAAACAAAAATTGGTCTGTAAAGAACAAAAAAACAAACAAAAAAACATAACTTGTTCTCTCTGTAATCTGTAATATTTAATGGAAGCACAAACAGTGAAGAGAACTGCGACTGTACCGTCTTCTCTTTGCTCTGGAAGATCTCGGCCGCCTCCTCCTGAGAGCACAGCTCCTCGTAACACTCCCGCTCCAGATTCCCAGGCTTCATCTCCTCCAGGAAGACGTTTGCTCTTCGAGTCCTGAGCAGACGCACAGCATCACGCCTGTCCAGAAACACTGAACACCACACGGCAGGATTAATGGAAACATACCCAGCTAACAGGGAACGTTCTGGCAGAGTTCTTCTCTCAAAGCGACGAACAGGGCCAGGTTTATGCAAAAAGGCATATATATATGTAGGGGAGCGCGGGGCACAACGTAACACGGGGCTAGTTGTAACACGCTTGTTTTAAATACTTCCGCACATGCTAGGATGACGAAACTTTGTGTATTTACTAGTTGCCATATCAACACTATATAGAAAAAAAAAATCCGCCAAATTTTTTTATTTTTTTGGAAGATATCCATAGACATTTATTAAACCATAGCAAAAGTAAATTTCTTACTTAAGTTAATTTTTCATCTTTATTTTTTGTGTTTATTTAAAATAAGACAAATTTGATATTATTTTAATCTCCAAGATGTTATTTAACAGTTGAGATAGTTATTTAATGTTTCGCTAACTAGCAGAAGACACTAGCAGGGTTTAAATCTCAGTTGTGCAGGCGGGGGCATGTTGTAACACTGCGTTACAATGTGCCCCTATTAGAAATATGCTATTATATTCTATACTTTTATTAATTTTATTGAGAAAACATGAGAAAAAGGTGAATAAAGACTGAGAGTCAATGTTCAGAAATGACTAATTATTTATTTGTTTTGAACTATGTTGTATAGCTGTGTTTTCCTGTGTTCGTAGTCAAAACTCAAAAATTAGTTTATATTTAATTATTAAAAATTGCCATTATTTTATATGAAAAAGTTTTTTAATTGTATTTTTATTTAGAAAATATTTTAGTTTGTTTTGTATATTTTTTTTATTAGATAAGATAACATTTTAAGCTGTCATATGTCATGTTACAATGTGCCCCACACATGTTACAATGTACCACACCTATGGGGCATGTTGTCACATTTCACTTCCATTCTTTCGGGGTATATCAAGAAAAAAGTATATACTGTATTAATAAAACAAAAACACATAATTGTACTAGACATGTGGAAAATTAATGTGGGAAAAAATAAATACTCTGAACCATAAGTAGATGTACACAAACTGAGAAAGTCAAAAAGCGTTACTTTGTTCCCCTCTCTCCCCTATATATTATTTCACCCTAATACTAAAACTCTGTCAAAAGAGACTAAAAAGACAATTACTATATAAATGAACAAAATTTAAAATAGTGGGCGGAAACCCGTAACTCTACTACTATTGTTCACCCTTTATGTCTCTCTGTGGGTTTTGCAAATATTTTGGCCAATGAAAACTATTAAAAAGAGTTTCTGATTAAACCTCGTATCTCCATTGGATACCTCATAACTCAGCCCCGCCTCTATCGCGAAGTTTGGAGCATCTCTGCTTGTTTGCAATGCAATGCAAGGGTAAACAAAGAATTGGTTCTTTGAATAAATACAGTTTTTTTTTTTTTTTACTCACAAAACTATAAGAGCCATTTCCGTTTCATATTTGGACTCAATGGACAGATTTAATAATTTGAATATAATCAAGTTTTAAGTTTGATCATTATTATTTGTGTATTATTGGCACTTAATGTTATTAATTTTTGAATGGAGACTTGTATTATATTATTGTGGATATATATTTCGATAGGGCAGGTAAGGAAGTAGGGGTGGAGTTCGGATATCATTTTCAGATCGTGTGTGCGTGTGATAGTTAGCGGCGAATCAATGGCTCAGGTGTTTACTTTATTCAATTTCATTCTTCGAAAATAAACTACTAAGAAGCTATGCTACTGACATATGCATCAATTGTCCTAAACTACCCGGACAGCGGCTCATTACAAATCTGCCGGTATATTGAAGTCCGAGAATGCCGTGAAGACGCGGAAGCGGATCGCGCGCAACGACCCGATAAACTGGCCATTGATGTGAATATCTGCGGTTGTTTACAACACCTTCAGATTATTCAGCGCTGGATCTGACTTCACGAAGACGCTGATTGAACCTGCTGTGCGGTGAGTAGCCATTTGGCAAGTTTTTATTATGGATTATTATGCTGGCGGCCGAGCTGCGATGAAAGTGTGATTAAGCTTTGACGATCTGATGTGGCGTGAACTGAAGCTGTCTATGAACTTTACGAGTGTTCAAAGCAAGAGTTGCGGCGCATGTGCACGTTTTGATGCTTGATGATGAAGATGATGAGCAGTCGGTGGTTCAAAGCTGTTTAATATGGGCCAAAGATTTAAGCCAAAAACGCTGGGTTGTTTTAACACAATTTTGGGTCAAATATGGACAAACCCAAATGTTGGGTTAAAAATGTAATGTAAAAATTTAACCCAATGGCTGGGTTTGTCCATATTTGACCCAAAGCTCGGTTAAAACAACCCAGCATTTTTTAGAGTGAAGTTGTTGCAAGTGGTTGATGCAAGAATGCAAGCTTGATTCTCATTCTGGTCCATAAACTAAGGTGACAGATGATTGCAATCTGAGCCAAACACACAAAGCGGTTGTGACTGACATTGAAGGCACTGATATTGCAATTTAACTTTTTAAATCACATTGCATACACTTACAGCTTGGGGCCTGTGCAAGAAAAATGAATGAATTGAAGGCTTTGATGGTTGATGGGAGCAATGCTGACGAAGTAAATGAACTTCACCTTGAATTTCAAAGAGCTTTAAATGAGTTTTATTAAATGCAGGAGTCTGTACACTTGCTTTTATCTGATGATGTCAAAGAAAGTGAAAGGATTGGCTGGTTTTAGCCAATAAGGGTCACTTTAACCAAGTTCTCGAATGAATTGGAGCTGTGGAAAATTAACCAATCTGATCCACAGACTTTGATTGAGCCTGCTGAAAGTGCATCTAATGTTTCTAAAGGTTCAAAAAGATCAAAATAAACCGAGACCCAGTGCTTGTGTGTACATTGCAGCCGATAAAGCAGCTTTTTTTGCTCGTGCTGAAGCTTTTTGAAAGGAAAACAGGTGCTTGAGTTGGAAAAAGCTCAGCTGGAATCTAAGATGGAAGCTTTCCAGTTGCAGTCTGAAATAAAGGCTGTGAATGCAAAATTAAAGGTGTTGGAGATTTCCGAAGCAAGTTCACTGCATAGTTCTCACTCATCTGTCAAATTAGGAAATGCTATGAACGAATATCTGGATAAGGCTTTGGGGGGAAACAAATCGTCTTTGCTCATTGAGTCTGAATCATCTCCTCTACATTTTACGAGGATTGGAACAATTCCTAAAACAACCCTGCAAAGGATTCTTCATTGAACTCAAACTTCTTCAAGGCTTAAAGTGACCAGCATCACAGTGAAGCTACCAACACCAAAGACAAAGCGATCTGGCTGATTTACTCGTGACCCAGCAGAAACAAGCCTCACCTCCTACAAGGGGGATTCAATATAGGCCTTTCATGAGGTCTTTCATCCATAAAATTGAGGAGAAAACGAATAACAATCAAGACCGATTGTATTATCTGGAACAGTTCAAGTTCTGGACCTTATTTGAAGTTGTCTCTACATGAACGCTAGCAGAGGTTAACCAAACGTTAAGATTGCTAGTGCATACATGGAGAAAGCTTTAAAACAGGGTAGCATTCGCTCCGATGATGCACAAGATCTGGCTAACATGGCGTTGAATTTACCATTCAATCTAAAAATAATCGTCTTTAGGCTTCCTTATAAGCTAAGAAATAAGTGGAGAGGTACAGCCTGTGAAATTCAGGAACGCACTCAAAGAAGGCCAGACTTTGCAGACTTGGTAGCTTTCATTGAGAAACAAGACTTGATCCAGTCTTTGGAGAGATTCAAGATCTGAAAACAAATTCTAACACCAGAAAGACGTCGATGACTGAACTTCCATCGTATAAATCTTCCTGCAGGAAAAGTTTTGCTACCACGGCTTCTTCTATCGAAGTATCAAAGGAGAATAGTCAACAAAAGGACAATCATGAAGATGATGCTGAAGTTGCTTTTAGTAAGCCCTGTTTGTTTTGTGATTATGATCATGCAATTGACTCTTGTATTAAAATGGCGAACAAATCACATGAGGATAAAATTGAATTCTTGAGAACAAATGGGTCTTTGTTTAGCTTAAGTCTCAAAAAAGGACATCTAACAAAGGCCTGCAAAAAAACATCTCATTCGCCAAGTATGTTCTTAGAAACATCTGACAGTGCAGCAAATCATGAATGCTTCATTGAATGGAGGCTCACTTTATTCACCGACTGATGTGGACAAGAGAGAGGATGATGCTAGAAAAGCTAAATCCAGAAATGTCATTTTAGTTTTCCCAGGAAAATGTTTTTCCCTCAGACCTGTTGCTTTCTGCGTTTCCACCGCAGTCTGAAGTACCGTGAAGATTAGGCAAAGTAGTCCAGTGATGTAGGACTGCACACACCGCAGCAGATTTTTTAAAATGGTGGTTGCTGCATGGAGTCAACTAGGGCTGCACGATTTGGGGAAAAAATCATATTGCGATAATTGAGGTCAATATTGCGATATGCGATATAATAAACAAATGGTTTCATGAGTCAACTTGCTTGGACAAGGAAAATAAATGCACACACAGATTAGTGATATTCTGCCTAAAGAAAAAAGTTCTTTAGTCAAGAGCAGTGAGTGTTTTTCTCTGTTCCCTTTGTTCTAATTAGTGGCTACTGTGTACTGTCCCTTTAAGACCAGCCGCTGTCAGAGACGCGGATCTCACACGCGCCTCATTCTCTCTCGAGTCACATCTCTTCACGTTCATAAGACTGCTCTTATGTTATGAAGATACTCACAAAAAGACATTTTGGCATAATTGTGTGTGTTATTGTTCGTTCAAGCTCGAAAGAGAACTGTATTCTGGCATGCTGTTTTGTGCGCACGCACAATATTAGCGCGAGTCTTTCTGTGTGTCACAGTCAGGACATTCACAGGCAGCGCGTTCATTTTGGCATACATGTGTGTTGTTCGTTCTACCGCGAAAGAGAACTTGATACTGGCGCGCGTCTATCTGTGGGCCGTGTGTGTGTGTCGTGTGTGTGTGTCAGGAGGACATTCACTGATGTTCTTGTCTTATCGCGCATGAATGGTTTAAAAGCATTTGCATGAATAAGAGTGGGGATCATGTAACACTAGCCAAAGGATGCCAAAAAATAAGAGATGCTGCGTTAATTACATTCATTTATTTATTTAATATAAAATCGCAGCATTTTGCGTCATATAATCGCGTAGGCTTGACATCGCGATTGCGATTGCGATACGATTAATCGTGCAGCACTAGAGTCAACCAATCAAAATGCGACATGAACTCAACCAAAGTCCCACCCCCGAAAGTTCCTGAACTTTGAAAAAGTACTAAAAGGACTTTCTGAGGGGGACATTTTTACCTGGAAATTCATTTAGACTAGAGCTGCACGATTAATCGCAATTTACTCGTAATGGCACTTAAATCGAGTTGGCTTATCGGATGTTGAAATCGCAAAGGCTGTGATTGTTTGTTAAGCGCAGCTTGTCAGTGACGTACGGCTCTGTAAACGCTGCTCCGTCTGAAAGCACTGTGAGTTTGAGTCGCTTATAAACGTGCATTTGAAAAAGCAACATCTTACCAAACATGAGAAGCATTTATGAACCTCTTGTCCAACAAAAGACATTTAATAACACGTTTTACTCCAAACTCACTTCATAACGACAGTTGAGCATTCTTGAGATGAGATGATGATCTTCTGACACAGAATAAGGCAGTCGTGTGTTTATTAGTCATGTTTAATCAATCAAAGTGTTTCAATCTTCTGATTATTCAGATACAGTGATGATGCGCATAGGGGTTTCCTGGAATGATGCGTGTTATCGTACTTCTGCTGGTGTGTGTGTGTGTGTGAGACGGCCTCTGGTGTTCAGAGGGATATGTGGTGTGTGTGTGAGACGGCCTCTGGTGTTCAGAGGGATATGTGGTGTGTGTGTGTGAGATGCTCTCTGGTGTTCAGAGGTATATGTGGTGTGTGTGTGTGTGAGATGCTCTCTGGTGTTCAGAGGTATATGTGGTGTGTGTGTGTGTGAGATGCTCTCTGGTGTTCAGAGGGATATGTGGTGTGTGTGTGAGATGCTCTCTGGTGTTCAGAGGGATATGTGGTGTGTGTGTGTGAGATGCTCTCTGGTGTTCAGAGGTATATGTGGTGTGTGTGTGTGTGAGATGCTCTCTGGTGTTCAGAGGTATATGTGGTGTGTGTGTGTGTGAGATGCTCTCTGGTGTTCAGAGGGATATGTGGTGTGTGTGTGAGATGCTCTCTGGTGTTCAGAGGGATATGTGGTGTGTGTGTGTGTGAGATGCTCTCTGGTGTTCAGAGGGATATGTGGTGTGTGTGTGAGATGCTCTCTGGTGTTCAGAGGTATATGTGGTGTGTGTGTGTGTGTGTGATGCCCTCTGGTGTTCAGAGGTATATGTGGTGTGTGAGACGCCCTCTGGTGTTCAGATGGATATGTGGTGTGTGTGTGTGTGTGTGTGTGTGTGTGTGATGCCCTCTGGTGTTCAGAAGTATATGTGGTGTGTGTGTGTGTGTGTGTGTGAGAGACGCCCTCTGGTGTTCAGATGGATGTGTGTGTGTGTGTGTGTGTGTATGTGTGAGACGCCCTCTGGTGTTCAGAGGGATATGTGGTGTGTGTGTGTGAGACGCCCTCTGGTGTTCAGAGGGATATGTGGTGTGTGTGTGTGTGTGTGTGAGACGCCCTCTGGTGTTCAGAGGGATATGTGGTGTGTTTGTGTGTGTGTGTGTGTGTGTGTGTGTGTGTGAGACGCCCTCTGGTGTTCAGAGGGATATGTGGTGTGTGTGAGACGCCCTCTGGTGTTCAGAGGGATATGTGGCGTGTGTGTGTGTGTGTGTGTGTATGTATGTGAAGCGCCCTCTGGTGTTCAGAGGTATATGTGGCGTGTGTATGTGTGTGTGTGTGTGTGATGCCCTCTGGTGTTCAGATGGAGCATTTACTACCGCTCAGCCGCTGCACTGACAAACTGCAAATAAAATAATCTCAGCCTTTGCCAAATCGCGTGTGATTTCATTGCAATTAATCGTGCAGCTCAAATTTAGACCCTGGTTCCTGCGGTGGAAACACGAGTCCCACCCCAAAACCCCTAGTTCCTGGGGAAAGTTCCTGCGGTGGAAACGTGGCTCACCGTACCTGTTGCTGTGGCTGTTGTAGCTACTGAGCGCACAGTTGCCGGTACACCTGACTGCAAGCTTGGGATTATTCCAGTAAAAGTAAAAGCACCCAAAGATAGTAGAGTGTTCCAGACGTATGCTTTCCTAGACCCTGGAAGTTCATCCACATTCTTTACGGAGAGACTGAGACGGTTAAACATGGCTGGCAAACGAATTGAGATCCTGCTCAAAACAATGGGACAGGAAAAGCCCAAAAAACCTTTCGGTTGAATGGCTTGGAAGTAAGTGGGCTGGACCGCGACTACTTCATAGTTCATACTTCATCGATTCTGGTCAGCCAGGAGAATATACCAACGGAAGAGGACATAAAGAAACGGCCGTATCTGAAAGATGTTCGACTGTGTTCTATAAAAGATGATGTTGATTGGGATCAGTGTCCCAAAAGCGATGGAGCCCTTGTGGATTATTAACAGCCAAGAGGATGATCCTTATGCGGTCTAAACGTGTTGGTTAATGGTCCACTAACTCATCCACAGATGTTCATTTGTGTCTTCTAACAGAATTTCAGTGGCTAAACTGGGTGAGTTCCTCAATAATGACTTTTCAGAGCAAGCATACAATGAGAAACCCTACATTTTCTTTTGAAACCAGAGATTCCTGGAAATTGTGAACGACTGTGTTGTTAAACGAGATGATCATTAGCAAATATATCTTCCATTTCACAAACCCGACCTCACCCTGCCTTGATAACAAAAAGATTGCAGAACAACGAGCCCTGAGTATACTCAAGAGATTCGGGAAGGATGAAGCATTCATGTCAAGTCACCTTTATTTATGTAGCGCTTTTTACAATACACATTGTTTCAAAGCTTTACAGTGATAACAGCAAACAAACAAAAAATAATTCAACAAAGTTTACTTCTAGAAGAAAATAGCATCATAGTCCAGCTTAAGTAAGTTCAGATGGTTCATTTTTGAATTTTTTTTTTTTAGTTCATATATATATAAATGTCATTGTCCAGTTCAGTTCAGTTCTCATATAATGGTGTCAGTGCAGTCAGATCAATAATATTGTTGAATATTAAATGTCCCCAACTAAGCAAGCCAAAAGCCAAAGGCAACAGTGGCGAGGACCCAAAACTCCATCAGAGACAGAATGGAGAAAGAAACCTTGGGAGAACCCAGGCTCAGCCGCTCAGTTCTCTTGCCAATGACCGGACAGTGTATGATTATGTTTCAGGCAACATTACAGGTCAGAATTTAGATTGGATCAGAGCATTCAGAGTATTCATCCAGTTCATCTGGTTGAAGATCGGATTCATCACGCCGGTATGGTGACGGGTTTGTTGAGGATCAGATTAGAGAGACTTTATTGGCGACATCTGAAAGAAGGGTCATGCAGAGCAAGTACCAGAAGAGGAGCTCGACAGAGAGGATGGCACATTCCCCATCATGGAGTCTACCATAAATGGAAAAAGAAAATCAGTGCCATTTGATTGTGTCGCCTCATTCCAAGGTACTTCATTGAATTCAGATTTGTTGCAGGGTCCAGATCTCACAAATATCCCCTTAGGTGTAATCCTCTAGCTGTGATATTGAGGGTATGTTTCAGCAAGTCAAGGTTCCTAAAGAAGACCTTGATTTTTTTCTTGTTGAGATTCTTGTGGTGGCGTAATGGTGCCATCAGTCAGCCGCTGGAAGAGTTCGGGGTGAATGTGCATCTCTTTGGAGCTGCTTCTTCCCTCAGTTGTGCCAACTTCTCAAGCATACGATGAGAAACACGGATTTTCTTTTGAGGACCAGAGATTCCTGGAAAATGTGAACAACTGTGTTGTTAAACGAGATGGTCATTAGCAAATATGCCTTCCGTTCAACACAGAATTATTGGCCTTTAGGTCGGATTTTGGAGACATTCCCGGACAGCAAAGGGCACGCCGAGTTAAAGCAAGGACAAAGAACAGTGTTCTGGAGAGACCCGTTAGCAAATGATGCTTTCAAGAGACATGTCATGATGAGAATATGAAGAAACTATCCGTAAGATCATAAGACTCTGACACTTTGGCCAACTTTTGTAAGAAATATGGCTCCTTTTTTAATGAAATATTAGAACTGTCACAAGTCACAAGACTCATGCATCCTCATGCGACAATTTCTCTTCCCTATCCGGACAGCGGCTCATCATTACAAATGTGCCGCTATAATATATAAAGGCTAATGTTTTATGTAGTTGAGGAGCGAATATTATTTTGCCTATGTTACAATATGAGTTAAATCCGGCCCTGGCGACTAGCCTTACACTTTAAGTTGTTTAATCGATGTATACTTTACAATGTTTTTATTGCCGACTCTCGAGGTGTTTTAGTTCAGGTAGAATATGCAATTTCAGTTTGTCTTCTGGCTTCCACGGCTGCAATACGCTGTGTTTTCCACAAACTGGCAACCCGGGGTGTTGAAATACTATTGGGGGAATTGGCAGTGGGAGGGATCACACAGACCAAAACAAAAACACACACACCTGGAACACACATTTCCTTTTTCCATTGCTTTTTGAACTTTAGCATGTTTCCTAAACCTCTGCAAACATATTATCATACTTTAATGCTTTAATGTTGGGATTTAACCATCAATTAAAAAAAGTTACACATTATTGTACCATATTGGTCCATAGTGAACAAAAATGTCCATGTCAAAAAACTGAGGCTTGGAAGCACATACTTCAGTTTGGTCTCATTTTAAAGAAGACCCGTGGCAGATTATTGTTGAAGTAAAAACATTTTAAAAAGTAAAACCAAAAAACAAAGTTATATAGGTTTAGGTTTATGAAAATTATTTATGAACATTATTTTATATAAAATGTTGAACTAAAAAACTGCTAGAAAACCAAAGCCATAAATCTAAACAAGTTGTGTTCCAAATTTGAGGATAATATCTCAAAATATGAGCTTTCAGTGAGATTTTGTTTGGGCGCAGTACCAAATTTTCCCCATTGAATGCCAGCAAAACTCCACTGGGACACACACTGGTTGGATTTATTATTAATAAACAAATATTACAAGCGCACACGCACACATTTTTTTTATTACACGCATACAAACCACACTCTGACACCCACACCAACACCCACACAATTATCGCTGCATAATTTATCCAACTGGCTCTATAATATGCCGAAGCAGAGAACAGGAATAAAGCGAGTATTTGCTTTATAGTCCAAACCTGAAAAAATGGCACCATCTGGTAAAAAATAGTAAAAATGTACATTTTTAAGCCTTGCCAATAGAATGAAAGCCTCTTAAGAAAGATTGCATCATTTTATAGTTAAATGGCCCTGGGATGAAAAATTGCAGTTTTAATGCGGACATTTTTGTCCAAAAGGCGCTGAGAGGAACTATTTTGTGTATCTAGTGCAAAATAAACTTTTTAAAGGAAATGGGGGTGAAATAGTAAAATGCCAATAAAAATACACACCTGTGCCAAAATTTGTGCAGTTGGCATTAACACAGGCGAAATTATAAATAAAATAAAAACTGAAAAAGACACAAATGTCCATAAGGACGCACAGGGGTTAAAGGGTTTGTGTTCATTTTAGTGAGGTTACAGAGTAGAGCCTGTGCTTCAGTCCAGGAGAAGACCAAGAAACGAGTGTTTTGTTTGAGATCAGTGTACTTAAATCTTTAAGTTGACTGAGTTAAGTACTCACACTTGAGTTAGTTACCTCTACTAAGAGGTAGTTTTATCAACTCAAAAAGTAGCTAATTGACTTGCTCAATTTAAGGCAATCAGTTTCCACAAGTTTTCTAAATCGACTAATTACATTTTACAGTGCATAATGATTGGAAAATAATAAAATAATTGAACATTCCCTTCAATTCATAATTTTCCCTGAATTTCACATGACCAAGAAAGAAAAAATAAATTCTGAGAACATTCAGAAATAACGTTTCATAACTAGCAAACCTGGTGACTGGAGCGCTGAGGTCAGATGTATTAAAAGCAGAACCGCTATCCAGCTCATGGATTCAGACATCAAGACACCGCAGCAGATTTGATGTAAATCAACCTGTTCGATACATGAATGAAAAACAAGACTATCACCTCCATCTGCTGGTGTGAAAGAGACATGAACACGTTTGTGAAGGCTAACTTTTGAACAGTAGCTTACAGTAAATATAGCTAACTGTAAATAAGTCATAAGTTTTGTTTGAAGTAAACCTTTTCATGTACATAATCCATTAAAACACCCGAAATGGCATACATTCAACCACAGATCTTTGTATTTTTCTCTATCATATTTTGAGTATTCAGAGTTGATCATGAGTATCTACTCACCTTGTTGAGTTCACTGGGATGTTTTCCTCCTGGTTTAGGCCAGTCCAGAAGAGTTTAATGTTTCTGAAGAGGGTTTTTTCACATAACTGTGATGACAAACAGCAGCAAACCGTTTTAAAACACTCAATCACTATTTGTACAACATCGACCTTTAGACAGACGGTGTTTACACACACATGCACACACAAACTGGATTTAGTCAGTATAAAAACATTTGTGCAATAATATGAACAATAACGAGTAAAAAAATACACCAGATCACTATGAAAATGTTTCAACAAACATGCATTTAGTCACTTTCTTGAACTTGATGAGATTAATCTGGTCAATCAAAGATGATTTTTTTTTTTTTTTTTCTGAAAAAATCACAAGTGAGATTTGGGCAAAAGAATGTTTTAATTCACATTCTATTCTACAAGTAGTTACATTATTTACATTATTTAAAAAAACAACCAGACAAAGCAACAAATTAACAAAAATAAACAGTGAATGTGTTAATATCATCAAACGTTTCTCAGTAATCCTTCATAAAACACACAGGACAATATGCAACTACCTGTTTGAAAGCAGCACCCGATTGAAGTGGATTTCCTGTAGTTCTGATGTAGTACGTCATGATGAGACCTACACTATTGATTAGCCTCTATCTGTAGTGTTTTAGAGGTAGACTACGGCTCTAGTCAGTAGTGTTGGATTAGGATTGTTAAGACAGATCAAAGTAAGACTTTTCTTTCATAAGAAACCAAACGCACATGAGGACGACACACAGCTCGTCTGTCCTGCAGTAATACTGTCAAACTCAAGTCAAAGGCTGCATCTGATTGGAGGAAATGGATCATTCTTGCATTAAATCGCACACTTATTTCTATGGAAGCTTATTTCTGCTGCGAAAACAAAACACAATTCTGACTCTAGTTTATATCTCACAATTCTGACTTTTTTTTTTAAAGAATTGTGACATATGAACTCTGAGGTAAAAATTTAAGTAATTACCTTTTTTTAATTTTTTTTATTCCATCGTGAACCCCCCCCCCCATTTGAAAACTCAGAATTCAGAAAAAAAAGTTATATCTCACAAATTCTGAATTTATATCTTACAATTCTATTGTTTTGGAAAAAAGACGTGAACTCGCAATTACGAGTTTATAACAATCATGAGAATAAAAGACAGAATTGTGAGATAAAAAAGTCACAATTACCTTATGTAATTTTTCTTTCCGTGGTGGAAACAAATAAGTCGAGAAGTCATGTAAAGATGTAAACTCAGAATTCCGAGAAAAAAGTAAAATTTAGTAAAATTTAAATGTAGAATTCCGAGAAAAAAGTCCGAATTCCGAGATGTAAACTCAGAATTCCGAGAAAAAGTAAAAATTAGCAAAATTTAAATGTAGAATTCCAAGAAAAAAGTCAGAATTCCGAGATGTAAACTCAGAATTCCGAGAAAAGAGTTAGAATTGCGAGATGTAAACTCAGAATTCCGAGAAAAAGTAAAAATGAGCAAAATATAAATGTAGAATTCCATGAAAAAACAGAATTGCGAGATGTAAACTCAGAATTCGGAGAAAAGTCAAAATTCTGAGAAAAAAGTCAGAATTCTGAGAAAAGAGTCAGAATTGTGAGATGTAAAAGCATTCATGGCATGTCGGAATTTCCGTAATTACGAGATTCCGACTTGTGATACAAGTTCTACGAGGACGTGAGCACTTTTTACAACTTGTAAACTCAGAATTTTCTAAGAGCTCAGACTTGTACCACATGACCACTGTACCACCTGACCACTGCAGATTTATTATAGTGTTGCTATAGAAATGCATAATTCTGTGTTTGAGGACTTGAGCAGCTCTGAATAGAATGTCACATGTTGTCATCTCGTAAAGGTAATTACGACATGGCGTGAATGCAGAAAAAACTTGCAATTGTGAGAAAAAAACCTAAATTGTGGTATAAAAAGTTGCAATTAATTACCGTGGCGGAAACAAGCTTCCATATATTCCTTTTGTGATTCCAGTGTTCAAAAGCAATACAATTGTAGTACAAAACAGCCGTATTGATCTAATCAAACTAAGCATCATGCACATTCAGATATTTTCTCTTGGGTTTGAGAAATACAGTAGTAGATCACGTGATTTTAAGTGTATTTGTCGCTCAAGGGCCCTTTTTCTGCCAGTTTATCAAAAAAATGAACTAACAAGCAACCAGGCAATATCAAAAACAAGGGCGTTGGGGATGTTAACAGAGCAGTTTTAGTTGGCATCAGCTGAACTCAGGTTATATAAAAGAGTTTTAATGTTCGTGTCAGACGAGGGATCCGGCTCGGCTCTGCGCCGGCACCATGACGGGGACGGCGCCCATGCGCTCGAGCGTGGCTTGGCTGACGGCGTACGAGTGTGTGTGTGTGTGCTGTTGTCCGTGCGCCACTGGCGGTGTTGTCTTGACGGGGGGGCGCAGGCTCAGCGAGCCGTTGCTGCGGGTCATGACGGGTGGTGAGGGGGCGGAGTTAGTCGTGACCACTAAAGTCTTGGGCGGAGGCAGGGTGTGGCTGCCGTTAGTGTACGCGGGGCGCGGGGGGGCGCTCGAGCCGCCGGTGAAGGTCTGCCGCGTGTCGCCGTTGTAGCGCGTGTAGGAGTTGGTGTCGTAGTTGGGTTTGGGGTTGTGCCAGTAGCGGCTGTTGTAGGTGTTGGTGGACGTGAGCGTGTCGTTCTCCGAGGACGAGGCGTCGGCCTGGAACGCTTTGACTGATGAAGATCTCTTCGGTGGGAGATCGTCCTCCCTGTGTGAGGAAGTAGAATTAGATGTGAGAATCTGAATCAGATAGAGTGCAACCATAGACTGCAAAACAACATGGACGTAGTGTCCGTGACGTCACCCGTAAGTTTCTGAAGAGCATTTTTTGGGCAAAAGCCGGGATTTTCTGAGGTGACGTGACGGCAGTTACAGCAGTGGCAATCCACCTGTCACTCAAGTGGCCACGCCCTTAATTATGCACAACTTTAAGGCTTAATATCATTTAAACGAATGAGTTTTCAAAAATTCAACCCCCCTCACAGTGAAGGGCAAAATGAGCTATATAGACCAAAACCACTTTTTGCACCAGGCTGTAAACATGTTTTTTTCTGCTGTAAAGTTTTAACTCTATTCTATCATTGGAGTCTATGGGATTGACTCTCTTTTGCATCCATTCTCAAGGCGGCCAGTCGATGAACTGCAGTTTAAGTCCCTACCGTGTAGGTTTTAAGAGAGAGACTGGAAGGCTGAAAACATACTTCCCATGTTTTCAGTGGCACATTTTTTTTCCATTCATTTCAAAAGTCTTTGTAAAGTAAGGGATCATGAACATCCAGCCGCTTGTTATCTCAGAATAAACCCCGACAGGGTGATCAGGATCAGGTCTTGCATCAGCTTGAAGGGGGTTTATTCTGAGATAACAAGCGGCTGGATGTACATGATCCCGCTTATTACACTGCTACTTGCCACATAAGTAAATAATTAGATATGAAATGTTCATCTGAGTCAAAATATTTTATTAGGTCTTTAAACCACGGAGAGAGCCGTTGCAGCGCGCCAAGTTCAAACTAGACGGACATTTAAGGGATACGGTATACAGTCATATCACTTATTACATGGTATTTCACTACATAATTAAGGTAAGAGATATTGATTTCAGATTAAACTGTTTTAAAATCGTACCGGTTTGTTATCCTGTAATATCCAGTGTAAACTAAAACAATTAAAAATAATTTTCGTTGACTAAAATAAAGCTGATATAACAAATTATAAAATAAAATAAATAACTGAAATAAAATAAATTAAATTCAAACAAAAACTGAAATCAAAATAAAGCTAATTAGGAATAATAAAAAACAAATGACAAAACACTAAAATTTAAATATAAAAATAAAAGTAGGGATGCACGATATATCGGCTACTATATCGCTATCGGACGATATATGTTTATTTTTAAAGTTATCGTTATCAGCCCGATAAGAAAATTTGTCCGATATATTAAAGCTGATAAATAATGTATTATTTCCCTCAGATGTGCAGTTCAACATGATGATTTTGAATTGCTTCAAATCTCTTCAAAAAGATAAAAATATAATGTGAACATTATTATTGTGTGTTTGGAACATGGCTTTTAATAATGAGACTTTTTTTGTTTTTGTAATCAGGCTCTCAAAAATTATATACAAATTTGGATTTAGATTTATCGGCCAATATATCGGTTATCGGCTTTCAAATGTAAAGAATTATCGGTTATCGGTATCGGGCAAAATTTTTATATCGGTGCATCCCTAGAAAAAAATTAATTCATAATTGTAATAAATGCTATAATAACATATAAATAATACTAAAATAAACACAGCTGTGGAGGTGTTTTAAATTGTGTATGTTACAGTATTTCACATCAAACTCTTTCTATTAGGGCTGCACGATAATGGTTAAAATGATAATCCCGATTATTTTGCTCAAAATTATAATCGCGATAATTAATCACGATTATTCTCATTTGAGAAACTACAGAGAAAGAGAAGAGACAGTTAACGCTTTTGCACAAAATCCGCGTAGATTTGGTTTACACGAATTTCCCCAGCAAAGTGAGTAAACATAATAACATGCCAAATTGGCCAGTGATTTGACAGCGATACCCGCCAAAGTTCATTTTTAGCCGCATTTGGCGGGTGTTAATTTCAAACCATCAGACTTCATTTAACCAACTACAACTTCCTCAGACAGCAAGTCAATACAAATGGCATGATTTAACATTGAGCGCTTTGTGATGCGTCTTCACATTAGATCTTCTAAGCGACACATTTCAGTTGAAAATGAGACAAAGCAGGCTACAGATCCAGATCGCTCAGCAAATTCGTAACGTTACTGCAAAGAAAAATAGTCTACTTGTTGATACACACTGAAAACAGTCAGTGGCTGTCAACTGATTCACATCATGAAAACTGGTAAAAACGTAAACTTCAAAAAATAGAACAGCAAAACTCGTTTAGAAACAGATTTAGTCACACAAACGGCACAAGTGGCTTTGTGAAGAAACAGACTGGCTGTGTAACAATTTCATGCAAACAGAATATCGCTGTGGAGATCAGTGCTTTTCCCGCAGTGTAGAGCGCGCGCGCAGGGTTGCCAGATTGCACAGATTAAGTAAAACACGGGGTATAACATGTAAGAGAAAAGCTCTGTTTGGGTAATTTGGGAGATTTAAGCTATTCAGATCTGGCAACCACAAACATCAGTGCTAGTGGGGACTTGTTTACAATGCAAGATAATGCAAATGTCTAATAAAAAAGCGTTATCAGGATAAAAAATGAGCGGGCAAATATCGCGACGATTTTTTAAAATTAATTGAGAGAGGCAGATATCGTTATCGCGATTAAAATACGATTAATCGTGCAGCCCTACTTTCTATTATTGCAAAAGCGCAAGAAACGGCTTGTTTTTTGTTTTTTTATCATATAACTTCTTTAAATGTTGTTTCATGTTTTCGAAGTGTTAAATTAACTTTATACTCGTATAATTCAGCACACAAACAACGTTCATCTAAATGTGAAGTCTGAAAAGTCTCAACATTACAAACTTTGATTTGAAAATCGGACAACGGTACTTAACGACTTTAGTGAGGGGAAAGAACTACAATCCCATGATGCATTGCGATCAGTAATCAACTAAACACAATTGAGAAATATTAAACTACTCCTTTAAAAATGTTGATTATACACATAAAACTGGCAAAATATGCATGTATATACAGACACGTCACCTGATCTCGTTGGGGATTTCCTCCTCCTCGTATTTGTTCTTGTTCCTCCAGTAGAAGAGCGTGACCAGCACCAGTAAAGAGCAGATGACCAGCGCCAGAACCCCAGTGACGACGGTTCCTGCGATCAGACCCACGCCCTGAGGCTGCGCTGTCACACGCCAGAGACCGAGAGCACAGTCAGACCAACAGCAGTGTTTAATGAGCTGCAGAACGAGTGTGTGTGAGAGACTTACGGGCCACGACCTGCAGGTTGAGGACGCAGGTGCTCTTCCCGATGGCGTTGGACGCCGAACACTGATACAGTCCAGATGTGCTGGTGCTGATGTTTCTCAGCGTCACCGTACCCTGCATCTGATCTGAGGAGCACAGATCAACTCGTTGAAAACTTCACACTGATCATATACCACAGTAATGAACTATAGAAATCATGCTTACACTTTATTTTAAGGTGTCATTGTTACAGTGTAATTATATATTGAAGTACTGAGTAATATTAATTAACTACATGTACTTACTATAGACTTAAGGTAGGATTAGGGTTTGGTTGAGGGTTAGTTGCATGTAATTATGCATTATTTACTGTTATTACTATGGTAAGTACATGTAACATATGTAACAAGGACACTGTAAAATAAAGTGTTACCATAATGATTTATTAGATCTGCTGGAGAAGAACTTGACTATTGTTCTTTTTGACAAACTTGGAGTTGTTTAGGTCATAGAAGTTTGACTCATGCTTGTTTGCGTAAAGGTGAAGACCCAACTCTATGCATGTTTTGTAAGATTCCCCTCTCTGTTAAACGTATTTTATTAGATTGTCCTGGACTTAATACAAGTAGAATGCTCTTTTATGAAGTTATCTCTCACTTAAGGACTTATTTAGTAAGATTATGCCTGAAAAGGTTTTGGATTTTTGATCATATGTTAATTTTAAAAAATCTTGTATAGTATTTTTTTTTGGTTGGTTTTTATTGTATTTATATGATTTTTGTATTTTTGTAATTGAATTTTTGCCATGAAAATAGCTTTGAATGCTGACATGGCACTAAATAAAACATTCTGAATCTGACAAACTTGGAGATGGGGATGGATATCGAGTTCGATACTTTTTAGGCACCGACCGAATTGCCTCTTTTCGTCGAGTATCAAAACATGTCTTGTCGTTCAGTACCGAATTTTGAGACCTGAGGGGTTAATCTTGTCAATGTCAGTGAAACTATAAGCATGAGGCGTGTGTGATGTGCCCAAATCAAGTGCTGGGGATTGGCTGTGGAACAAGGAAAAACACTGGTTTACACCGGCTTGATGGCAACGAATGGCAGGATTCATATTTAAATAGTCCTTTTGAGGTTTAATATTCTCACTTTGACTTTTTTTTTTTTTTAAAGAAACTATTATCTCATCACAGAAGAAGGTCTAGACGGCAACCCGTCAAAATAAAAGTTTGGTTTAACAAAAAACTGTGATGGAAATATATTACTCTTGCACAGTATAATTAACATCTTAATGTAAGACTACTAAAAATAATTATTATTAAAACTAATTTTCTACCATGTTATAATTTTAACAGTAAACCTCTGTTGTGTAGCACTTGTTTGCCAAAAATAAAGGGCTTGTTTAATTTTCATTTGACTAAAAGATAAATTAATGTTTTATGCCTTCGTGTGATTCCCAGAATAATTAAAATGCACAACAAAGATATATATATATCTTTTTATATATATATAAAAAAAAAAAACAAATATATATATATATATATATATATATATATATATATATATATATATATATATATATAGGGCCCTAATACTGTATACAAATTAATAAATTAAGTTGTTTTAATGAATTTAGTTAATTAGATATGTTTTTGATTAAACCTTTATGTGGAATATAGACAAAATATTTAGACATTTAGACAAAAACATTAAGAATGTAATTTTAAGAAATGTTAATAAATTGCTATTAAATTGAATGAGATTCATGATTTCAATTAATTACACATGCTTTTTGATTAATAAAATGTAATTTAACCATCCAGAAAAAAAAAGAAAAGAAAAAAAACAGAATCCAGAAAAATGAAAATGTGTAAAACAGAATTAACTCGCATTAAACGAGGTATCTTGTAGAGTGTGCTTATCCTTAAGGTCGGCTGCATTAACCGTTTTGCTTTCTTGTTTCTTTCCCTCTTCACATTAATATTACAGCCTCTGCTATAACATTATCTGTTCATAAAATTGGCATTGAAAAAAGTATCGTTCAGGAACCGGTATTGAAGTCATGGCATCAGTATCGTTATCGAAGATATTTGAACGATACCCAGCCCTACTTGGAAATGTTATATTAAAATTGGGCTTTTTTAATATTCCAGGGCTGTTGAGCCCAGCTAAAAAAAAAGTTTTTCTAACGTTCCCATTAAGTTATGAAAACATTATTTCAGAACATCCAGTTTAAAAAAAAATAAAAAATGTATTCTTGGTAATACGAATGTTAAGGAAACATTCCATTTCGTCATTCTTCACGCATCACGGGAATGTTACTTTTAAATGTTCTCTGAACTTTCCCAAACAATTAGTAACATTTAAAAAACATTTTCAGAACAAAACATTCCATGAATGATGTATAAAGAATGTGTGTGTGCTAATGCTTTGAGAACAGTGTTTGAACTTTGAACAAATGTTCTATTAATGTTTATTCATAACTTTGATAGAACTTTAGCTCTGAGAATGTTCCCTGTTAGCTGGAAAGTCATGGATATTTCTGGGAATATACATCCATCCATAGAGCGAATCACTCTTTTGAGTCACTGAATCAAAGAATCACAGTTCACAAATCAGAGAACGACTCCTCAGTGAATCGTTCATGGCTGACTGTTGTTATTGTTAACTAAAACTATTAAAAATCTAAAAATATAACTATTAGATGGAAAGCTTCTAATATCTGAGGAACACAAATCCAGACTGATTGACAGCCTCACAGTAATTAGCCCAAACCCTGACACTACAAAACAAAGATAATTATTGAAAACTTGTTTTTATATTGGGTTTACATGAAAATGAATAAACTGACAACACAAGCAAGTTCTTCTCCGTTCCTGATGTCAAAATATTTACACGCATGACACAAGCAGATACAACACTGATAAAGGTGTTTATGAAATATTAAGGTTTTGCTTAAACCGTTTCAATGGGAAAAGAAAAAGAAAGTTTAAGCGTTTGTATGACCTTACATGTTCTTCTTGACACTCAGTAACATTACACACACTGTATTTAAATAGTAATGAACCATTCCTGTGAGTCGGTGTTGCAGTGAAACTAGTGGCCTCTAGATGGCAGTGCAATCACAGTTTCTGTTCATCTCTGTTCCTGATGGAGAAAGTAAAAATGTCTCTCACAGCTGTGAAAGCCTTTTGAGGCCAAAGCAGAGTGATTTATTAAGCATATAAATATAACATCCATCTTTAGAATAAGGCTACTGTACCGTATACATCCACAGACATCTGAAACAGTCATTCAAGAGTTAGTTTGTGCTTAAACTTTGTTGCAACAGTTTGTGGAGTGTTTTCTGTTCCAGCATCTGTGAACAAACCGGCCCCTATAGAAATGATTTATTAGCTCTGGTGGAACTGTGACTGTTGACTAAAACTATTAAAAATATTTTTTGTTGATTTGAAATACAGCTGAAATAAAATTAGATGGAAAAACTTAAATTGACAAAACCAAATAAAATTACTAAAATATGTGTGTGTGTGTATATATATATATATATATGTATATATGTATGTGTGTGTGTTTGTGTGTCTTTATATATGTGTATGTAAAAATTAAAACTGAAAATATAAAACTAAAAGCTACTTCAAATTTTTTTCTAAATGATATAATATAATATGCATAAACTAAAACAGCTCTGCTGGGTGACTGTGGAAGTGTTTTAAATGTTAACCGTCACATCAAACTCTTATTATTACAGAAAGAGCAAGAAACAGCTTGTTTTCATCACATGACGTCTTTAGATGGCAGAACGATCGTGTCATTATTCATAGAAATGATTTATGAAGAGCTTGAGAAGTGTTGAAGCGAACCAGTTGCACAGGGCCAGGCACGTGTGTTGTGAAAGTGAGTTTAGATTTTGACAGTAATAAACATCTTGAAATCCCAAGGCGTGTCTGTGGTGATTGTGTAGCCGTACTCTAAAGCCGTCACACTGTTCGGAGAGAGAGTGGGTGAAGGCACCACACACACACACACACACACGCGGGTGACCGGGGCGGGCAGAGGTCACGCCACACCATGAGTCAAGAGCTGTGGATTTACCGGAGAATGTGGGGCAAAACGGGATCCCCACGGGCAGGGGTTTAGTACCTTGCATGGCATTGTGGGGCAGTTTGGGCACCGACTCCAGCTTCTCCCAGGCGTAGGTGGGCGTCGGGATGCCCTCGTCCGAACCACACAACAGCATCACATCACTGCCCACGTCCAGAGACCCCTGAACACGACACGACGGGCTGGACGGAGGAACTGCAGAGAGACACAAGCATCAACTTTAGTTTACTCAACCTAGGGTGTGTGTGCGTGTGCGTGTGCGTGTGTGTGTGTGTGTGTGTGTGTGTGTGTGTGTGTGTGTGTGTGTGTGCCATACCGACAAAACATGACATCTCGACTGTCTGGGATTTTATCGATAATGATAATTAGGCGATGTTTTGCTGAGTGTGTTTATTGAGTTGGTAGCTTTGCAGGTTTAGGACGGCTGTGGACAGAGACTCCTAAAGCTTTTGATATTCTTCATATTCTGTATGGTGGTCATTTTGCATAAGTGATAGAAATCATCTTTTCCAACAAGATTAAATTGATTTGGACCTTTTTATGGGCATTTTTCCTTGATAAAGCCATATTTTTAAACCTAATTAAATGCATGCATGCATAAATTATTATTATTATTATTATTTTGTCACAATAGGGCTGTTAACAATCAAATGAAATCAGTATTAACAAACTTGATCTTTGCAATTCAGAGGAAACATGGAAGCTGCATCTGAACTCGCATTTACACACACTGTTTAATACAGATCAGAGGGACATGAATGCATTCAACCTTGCAGTTACAAATGCAGAAATATTGTTTTGATGTTTTTTTAAACATAAAACGTTGAATATTGATTTTAGAAATGATTTAAAAAATGAAAAGATACTTTCATTGTTAAATTAAATCCAGTAGGTGGCAGCGAGTCACTGTTAATGAGTAATTCATTTAGTTTCAACCGATTCATTTAAACGGCTGATTATTGTGTATAAAGAGAAGAGTTATTCTGATTCAAGATGACCAGGAACATGAATTTAACACAATAATAATGTGCACTGATAAATCATTTATAATAAATACTGCAATATTCCATAAAAATAAGAATTTTCAATTTTGATTTCATGGTGACTTTAAGTGGCAGAATTGATTTCCAGGGTAATTTTGATAATTACCTTATTAAATTGTATTGTCTTATGTCAAATACTTAAAGTCCCCCATTAGTCAATAACTGTATCCCTTAAAACTCATCTTTGATCACCAAAATGACATTTTTAAAAGTTTTTTCCTTGAAAAAAATTCTTCACCCCTTAAAATATCTTGAATGTAACTCTCGCCTCATTAAGTATGCGCGGTTCTATGAATATGCGAATGAGCCCCGCCTCCACTCACTCACTCAGCTCAGAGATACACTGGTTGACGATCACACGTTGATCTGATTGGTTACAAGGTAGTTTGTGACGTCAGAAACACCAGCGATTTCAAAGCGTGTTTTTGAGACTGTCTTTGGTTCACTGCAGTTTTAAGGAGAAAATACTCAGCAATGCTGTCGACTTATGAATTTACACATGGTTTGTCTTAAAGCATATTAAAAACACCACATAGACATATAAACTACATTAAAAGCTGGATTTTCACCACAGGGGGACTTTAAAATTAACCTATTAATTCAAAGAAATCTGAATACTATAGACTGGCGTTTTCAGCAGTCACTAATCTGATTGGCCATTGCATTCATAAGCTCATCAATACTTTTTATTCATTTTCACATTTCACTTTAATCACCAATTTTTGGTGTCTTGAATTTTGGTGCAATTTTTTGACCCAAGCCATTAATTTCCGGCATTGACATTCATATACTTGTGTGCTTTGCATAAGCTGAGTTTTTTGGCCAAAATAACCGGCAGAATAACTTTATACCCATAGTCAATGTGGCCCTGTGAGAAATGAAATATCAGCACTGTTTACATTTATGCATTTGTTAGATGCTTTTATCCACCATAAGCAACTCGTCACAGAGCCAACAATATTTATAGTGTGCAATCTGCCAGGTTAGTGCACAAAAAAACAGCATGTGAAACAGACAGTACACATTATGCAACAATAAACACCATTGTCACATAACCGTATTATATTAATAATTTAATCAGTGAAATGATGCCCGGATATCATCTGAAAAACACTAACCCTTTGTCCAAAACTATGCATGTACTGTGCAGGACGCGTGAAGAGTGTGTTCAAATCCTTAGCATTCATGACACACACACACAGTACATGAGAAACAAACAGATGGTTTACTTTCTACTTCTGTCATGATTTTTGAGTGTGCATCCGACACTCTTCTATCCCAGCAGGCAATGGGAGAGGGGTTGTGAATGGCACATGTCAATGCATGCATACTTTTCATTCATGCAGTTTCTATAACCTAGTATGCAATTTTACACAAAGGTAATCATCATCAACTAAAAGTGTTCAAACATTTTAGTCAATTTAAATAAAGCATAACTAAAACATAACAAAACAGTAATAATAATAAAAAGATAATATTATACGACTCAAATTTAGCTTTGGCAACTAACAAAAACAAGTTTAAGTTGAAGCACTAAATCTAAACAAAAATAAATTAAACCTAAATAGTAATATTTGTTTAAGAAAAAACATAAATGATTCAAAAAAATCTTAAAAAGCACAATAAAAAATAAATAATTTAGTTGACAACTTAAACCTAATGAAAATTTGAAATTTTGCTTGTGTAACTCACTAACACAAGTTTAAGTTGAAGCACTAAAATTAATAACTGGAATCTGGAAATAATAATAATAAAAAAAACTAATTCTGAACTAAAACTAAAATTAAACCTAAAAAATAAAGTATATAAAAAAAACAATGGAAAATTAATATCAAATATAAAAATAAACAATAGTTCAAAATATAAATAAAAACTATAATAGTACTTAATTAATAATAAAATAACAGTGTTTTAGACGTAGCTTATTTATTCCAGTTTTGCATTATTTATTCCAGTTTTGTGTAAAAAAAAAAAAGATAATAAAACAAACATAAAGAAAGATATATTAAAACTGTGGTTGAAATTGCTCTCCGGTTCATTCATCGCTCTGTAGGTCAAGCTAAGCACATTGCATTGTGGGATACAGCAATGCACATCATAGCATGTTCAAGCGAAGTTAGTTAGTTAAGTTAACAACTTTATTAATCCCACAGGGGCAATTATATTTGGGCAGTGCACAAAACATACATTAAAAACAATCAATTAGCGATGCACCGATATTAACATTTTGGCCGATACCGATAACCGATAATTCTTTATATTTGAAAGCCGATAACCGATATATTGGCCGATAAATTTAAATAAAATTTTTTTTGTAATTTGAGAGCCTGATTACAAAAACAAAAGTCTCTCCATTAAAAGCCAAACCCCATTATAATGTCTTCATTATAATTTTATGCAGCCGATATGACACACTTGTCCTGCACATGTTGCACTGAACTGTATTTTCCTTTTTTTGAAGTAGCAATCTGAAGAGTCTCAGCTGAAGGAAATAATCCATTATTTATTGGCTTTAATATATCGGCCAAATTTTCTTTTCGGACCGACAACGATGACATTAAAAATGAACATTTATCGGCTGATACCGATATGGTTGATAAAGTTAACAACTTTATTAATCCCACAGGGGGCAATTATATTAGGGCAGTGCACAAACTAAAAAAACATACATTAAAAACAATCAATCAGGGATGCACCGATATTAACATTTTGGCCGATACCGATAACCGATAATTCTTTATATTTGCAAGCCGATAACCGATATATTGGCCGATTACAAAAAGTCTCTCCATGAAAATAAATAATTTATTGACTTTAATATATCGGCCAAATTTTCTTTTCGGACCGACAACGATGACATTAAAAATGAACATTTATCGGCTGATACCGATATGGTTGCCGATATGTCGTGCATCCCTGCGCACTCTGGCCGAGACTCACCCAGCACAGTGAGGCCGATGACCCCGATATTGCGCCCCCCGCGGTCCGGGAGGTTATTGACCAGGCACTGGTACGTCCCCGTGTCAGACAGCTGTGTGTTGTTGATGAAGATTGAGGCACTTGTGCTGGGCATAGTGGCCACGAAACCCACACGCCCGTTCATGTGATTGGCTAAACTGAAGACCTGGCCTCCCTGATAGATGATCACCTGTCAACAAACACACAGACAAATAACACGATATTAATAACTGAAAGTTTTCGCTTATAAAATAAATGCAAAGACCAAGTCAAGACACGTCACATTTATTTATATAGTGCATTATACAACCAAACTGCTTTGAAACAATCTATATTCAGGGTTCGTACGGGTGCTTGAAATCCTTGAAAGTGCTTGAATTTTGATGATGTGTTTTCAAGGTTTGAAAAGTGCTTGAATTTTGGATTAAATGCTTGAAAATGCTTGAATTTGTAACTGTATTTCTTTCACAAGAAATATCTTTCTGACGAAATAGTTCTTTATTAAACGGAGAAAAAAATGTAGCCCTTCAGAATCAGATACATATTGATTTGCGTTACGCTGGCCAGAGCAAAAGTAGGCGGAGTTTTCATTTTGATTTCCGCGGTTGTTTGGATGCACCGTTTTTATTGGCCACGCAGCGGCAACAGTTGAACTATTTTAAATTTTGACCGCGGCGTGCACGCGAGCTCGCTGAGCTCCGTTTTGGTCCGAGTCGCGCGGCGCAAGCCATTGAAATATATCGGTTTCATTTCATAGCGCAGCGCGGGCCGCGTCCTATATCTGAAAGGGCCGTTAGTGACAGAGTACTTGGTCCGATAATGTAATGTAAGTATTACATGTCCGTTATGTCACATTCATTTGCAGTTTGCATATGCAGTGAACATTGCCAAAATTACATAAGTGTAACGTGCAACCTGCAAACGTTAGCCCAGTGCATAACAACAGTCGTTGATTGCTGAACTGAAATCAGTCAGTGTCATAAGTAGTATACTGTTACTGTAAGGTTCAGGATGGCCCTATGCAATATTTACACTGCTCTATTCCAGTAAATGTATTGGCTAACGTTATGTCTTGGCAATGAAATACATTTATCAGGCAGGTTCCTGTGCACTCAGATATTGTTCAAACCTTGTCTATATCAAGAATGTGTCCCAAAACGGGAAGGCCTGTCAAATATTTCTGTTCAAATCCTAAGTCTTCATATTTGAAATTATTTCAGTTTTACAGACTATAAATCACATTATCTGGTAAGCAATGTTTGGACATTAATATAATGAAAAGTATATTAATCATATGCTTTAGGCTATATACTTAGTGATACATGTTGAAGAATAAAACTTGTGATTGGCTTAAATATTAGGGCTGCACAATATATCAAAATATTGCAACTGTATATATTACAATATGCTTGCATATCGCAACGGCTTGCAATAACTGGGATCATGAACAAAATACAAAAAATCACTCACTGGTTTTGGCTGACTTTTGTAGCTTTAATAAGAATCAGTATATTTATAACTAAGCAGTGTTTATTTTTACATTTATTTGATTAATTAGTTTCTGTTGTTAAATAAACCTAATGTAGGATAACCTGAACCCCCTAAACCCCAGTGATGTTGAAATAACACTTCTTATGCTACAGTAAAACACTGATGTTCACTGTCTTGAAATTGTAGGGATATTTTCTTATCACAAAAAGAATGTGAAACATGTATGTGTAGGTTATATAATTTTAAAGATATTTTAAAGATAATTTAAGTTAATTTGACAGACACACTTTAAGCATTATTGTATTGCATATTGAATATTGCATTATTTAATGAGTTATCGCATATCTAATTTTTCTTCAATATCGTGCAGCCCTCTGCTTATGAAACATTTGGCTGTTTATCTCTTTTGATGTGATAAAAACACTAAATAATAATTTTAACTATGTATTGGTATGTAATTTACGGTAGTGTAAGGTGCTGGAAAAAGCTTTAAAATGGACCTGGAAAGTGCTTGAAAAGTGCTTGAATTTGACCTTGGAAAAAGTGTACGAACCCTGTATATTGTTAAAAGCGCTATATAAATGAAGGTGACTTTACTTGACAACTAATTAACAACAGATTGTTTCAAAGCAGTATTAAACAGAAAAATAATTTGCAGTTAATGCGGCAAAATTAATAAATTATGAAACAACTTCAATCTCAACTGTAAAGCAGCTCTACAGAAGACAATAGTGTCTTTAATCTCATCTCTGCATTTAGATCGATAATATTTTCTGAATATTAAGCATCTTTTAAGCATCCAGTGAGAAAGTGACCAATCACAAATCAGTATGCAAATATTACAACGACATCATCGCTCTCAGCAGGAAGTAGGTCGATTTTTGAAGCTGAATATTTTAAACAATTCAAGTCACTGGAAGATTTTCAAACTTTAATCTGTTAATTTGAACTTTATTTTTTTTAAACAGATGCAGACACAAGGGTAAATCTGTAAAACAAAAAGTTTGAATGAAGTCTTTAAACTCCAGCTGAATTAAATGCAGAAAATTGCAGATAGGAAGAAGAAAAATAAGAAGCTATTTAAATTAAACATATACATATGATATATATATATAGTTTATTTTATTTTATTTCAAAAGTTATTACAGAATACAAACATTTCTATTCTTTAGAATAATGTGATCAGATGAATCATTCACAATAAAACCAGAAACATGAAATTAAGAGAACTTTGATGTCTGATGTTAACAAGCGAGTGCTGACAGGTGCAAATGAGACTGATAGAAATATGACTGAGGGTGCATTTTATTTTCTAAATTAATTATTGATCAAGTGTAAATATGCAGCATTATGAGCACAGCTCTGGTCACTGTCCATCAAACGCTGGTGTTTGAGCAGCTCGTAGAATATTCAACACACGCACACACACACACACACACACACACACACACACACACACACACACACACACACACACACACACACACACACACACACACACACACGCACACACACACTATAAAGCATTTTTAAAGGACTTTGATCTTTGTTAGAAGCTTCTGTGATCCGCAACATTAAAAGGAACCTGCTTCACTCAGTGTGTGTGTGTGTGTGATCATGGGAGTTTCAGAGGCCTTCGAGAGGCTGAAGGACAGAGAGGCCCCTGTAACACACACACACACACACACCCAGAGAGAGAGTTGACAGTGTTTTGAGCACCAGTAAATGATGCTCTCATGGACTCTGGGCTTCTTACACACAAATGAACAGGCAGCACTTCAGCTGAGATGAATCAAGACAAGCCCCGCAGCCAGTGTGTGTGTGTGTGTGTGTGTGTGTGTGTGTGTGTGAGAGAGAGATATGAGCTGTGTAATAGGAAAAGATGAGAGTGATGTATAGGTATACATGATGGAGAAAGAGAAATGAGAGTTGCTGTAATGCATGTTATCAGTCGCCTAACTCTTCATCAGTGTCTCAGTAGTGCACATTATAGATGAGCCCCTATTAGTGCTGTTTACTGAGTCATGCATCACTAGTGCTCTTAGCAGGCTTATTATACTGCACTAAAACCATTCAAAATATTTTCGTTACTTGAATATATGTTAATATTTAATAAATATTTTGTATTATTATTGTATTTCAGCAAGCCAAGAAAACATTACTCATCTTCATTTCATTTAAATTGAGGTACTAAAATGATAACTAAAACTGAAGTAAAAATTAAGAATATGTTTTTATTTATAATATAGGCTATCAAAAATGTATAAAAATGATAAAAAACACAACTATTGCTAAAACTTCAGCGAAAATTAAAATGGAAAATATACAAATAAAAACGATAATATTATCTCGACACTAACGTAATACGGGCTCATATCAAACTTCTAAGTATTAAAGTCTTAAAGATTTCTCAAATAAAAACTTTCAATAGCCTACTTAAAATAATTCGGTAACACTTTACAATAAGGTTAATTAGGTAACTCCATTAGTTAACATGAACTAAGAATGAACAAAACTTCTACATCATTTATTAATCTTAGTTCATATTACTTTCAACATGTACTAATACGTCATTAAAAGCAAAGGTTGTATTTGTTAACATTAGTTAATGCATGAATGCATGAACAAACAATGAACAGCTGGATTTTTATTAACTAATATTATCAAAGATTAATAAATACTGTAACAAATGTATTGCTCATTGTTAGTTCATGTTAGTTAATAATACATTAACTAATGAACCTTATTGTAAAGTGCCAATAATTCTAACAAGGACAAAATCACACGAGAGAGACGGAACACACACACACACACACACACACACACACACACACACACACACACACACACACACACACACACACACACACACACACACACACACACACACACACACACACAGACACACACACACACACAGAGAGAGAGGAAACTAAGCAGATTTCCACACACTCGAGAGGAAAGGAGGTCATCAGTTGTGTACAGATGGTCATCAGCGCTAAGAACTGACTTGGCTCCGGCCACATCATGAGCTGTCAATCATTAAGCTACGCCCCCTAACACATCATATGCCCCGCCCTACATTCAGCCATCAGTCTTCTCTATGATTGGCCATCACATTGCAACCTCTATAACGCATTCAGTCACGTTCGTAACATGCATTTGTCGCACATAAATGTGACGGAATAAAATAATATTCTTACATTAAATATATTTAGTTTAAATGGTTACTAGGAATAAAATGCATGAACTTACGAATAAATGCATGAACTTGCAAATGAGCAAAGGATTTCTCAGAGAAATGCTGAACCTGCACACACACACACACACACACGCACATCTGCTGTATGTCCTAATCTGCCGCTGAACACAGAAGATTACAGACATTGAGAGAATGTGATCTGATCAGAATCAGGTCAGAAGGTCGACATATGCTAAAGACACGTCGGGATAAATCCCTCACTCATGCTATATGAAGCACTGAGCATGCTGGGATACAACCGGCGTACATGTGGAACTAGTAAATGATAGCTAAAGTTATGCACTTCCAATGATGCTAAACAAATCACATGACCTTGATTATGGATATTTATTCATTTTGCATTAAATGTCTTAATGTTTGGAAGTCAAAAGGAAACCATTAAAACACTTTCTCCTTCTTCACACTGATCATGTTGAGTGCAGTGCATTGTTGGAGACAGTATTGCAGTGTGTTCTGTAACTTTCTGCACATTCTGGCAATGGTGTTAGTCATCCAGGTATTGCATGCGTACAGAAATATTGTATTCTTTGCACCGTATACAAACTGCATACTTAAAGCATCTTTAAAGACCCACTGAAGCGCCTTGTAACGCGCAGCTTTGTTTGATGCGTTGACGTAATTTCCACTGAAACAGGAAGCTGAGGCGGGACATATTTAATGGCTCCTCCCCCTTTTCAAACAGCCAATAGCGTTTAGTTTACCTCACAGACAGCGAGTCGTACTTGACAGCAAAGTGAATCCGAGCACTGATGATACTCTGGATTCAATAGTAGATGTGAGAATAAATTCTATTCATTTCATTCTTAACCAACGTACAGTTGGAAAACTGAATAAAACTCGAGCGTTTGAGCAACCGAACACACACTCCAACACATATTGCTCTGTGACGTGTGAACGCTCGCTTTGGCCAGGTGGTGTTTATAGCGTAGGAGGCGGAGCTTTAGATTCTAGAGAGCATTTGATTGGACAGAAGATGTGATGAGAAGCTGAAGTCCGTCGTGATGTCATAAAAATCTCTGATCCAATTTAGGGAAGAGAGAGACTGTAAGTTTTGAAAGCTTATATCTCATAAATGCAAATTTTGTCATTGTTTTGGAGCACACCAGCTCATTCATGACCTTAAGGCTAACATATTCATACTAAAAGCTAAAAAACGTTGGTCGGTCGTATGTTGGCTCGTGGGGAGGCTGGAGTCTTTCCCAGAGTCTCGGGTCGCAGGCAGGAAAACACCCTGCACAGATGGCCAGTCCAACACAGAGAACACACACACACACACACACACACACACACACACACACACACACACACACACACACACACACACACACACATTCATATTCACACTCACTTACAGTCTCCACTTCACCTGTCCTGTATGTCTTTAGATTGTGTGGGAAACCCAGACAAAACTAATGTCAACATGGGAACATACAAACTCAAAAGTGTGTGTGTGTATGTGTGTGTGTGAGTGAGATTGTGCGAGTGAGTGAGTGTGTACGTGTGGGTATGCACGCGAGTGTGTGAGTGTGTGTGTGTGTGTGTGTGTGTGAGTGAGTGAGTGAGTGCGAGTGTGTGTGCGTGCGAGTGTGTGTGTGAGTATGCGTGCGAGTGTGTGTGAGTGTGCACGTGTGGGTATGCGAGTGTGTGTGTGTGAGTGTGCACATGTGGGTATGCATGCGAGTGCTAGTGCGTGTGAGTGTGCATATGTGTGTGTGTGTGTGTATGCATGCGAGTGTGTATGCATGCATGTGTGTGTGTGTGTGAGAGTGTGTGTTTTGTGCTTGTGTAACGAGCAGCTGTTGTGTTCTGGCCTGTGCAGCTCTGGGTTAATTAGTGCAGAAGATCGTTTATTGTGCGTGTTAGGTTAAAACAGTTGGGGGCAGGTGTGTGTGTGTGTGTGTTAAGGTCACATACAGAGTTACAGGCAGGTAAGTGTATGTGCGTGTGTGTGTGCGCTCAGGTCATCTTCACACAGTTGTATATAGGTGAGTGTGTGTGTGGGAAGCAGGTGAATGAGGTTTCGCCTGCAGTCATTCATGAAAATAAATCAGACGGAATCAAAGGATGAGGCGATAAACCTGCGCTCTGCGTTTGAAGCACACACACACACACACACGCGTGTGCTGTTACATGTGCCGCTTTACCCACAGGGCATTGTGCAGATGCTGGGGTTTGGATGGTCCAGTAAAGATAACAGGGAGGGCAAAACATCAAGAAGAGTTTCCAGCTAGTGAACTTCAACGCTTCTCAAACGAACCCAAGTGTGTGTTACACCTGAGTATTACTGCATACTTCACTGCACAGGTGTGATTACATCAGCTATTTTCAGATGTGGCTCATCCAATCAGATCTTAGCACAGTTTAGTAGCGGCAACTGAGGTGTTCAGGTGTGAATTCTTGACCTTTCAAGTGTAAAATCAGCTCTAGCGCTGAATAACTACAAAAGCGGACACACACGTGATGTACGACACAGCGTTTCAGCCCTTCTCTAATTAGCCATGAACAACATTGTGCAGTTTTCATTCTCAACTAGGAAATTCTCATTAGTCTGCTAATAATGAACGTGCTGCGTGATTATATTCTAATACAGCAGACATAAACAAACTATTATTACAGGGTTCGTACAGACACTGTAAAAAATTACTCTTCAAGCACTACATTTTTTGGTTTTCAAGGACAACAATCAGAGATCTCACTTATCACACAATATCTTAATTATCTTTCACATTATCCAAAAGGTAAATAGATAAATAAATAAAAATAATACAACAAAATGGTACAAAGAAAGTGCAGCACATGCAATTCAGTGACCATTGAAAGGATACGATGACAAAGATATCGCTTTCCTTATTCAGGCTGATTTTTTTTCTCCCTTGAATGTGTGTGTGTGTGTGTGTGTGAAGTATGAAAGCTGTATCATACTTGAATAGTTATATGAGCAATATCACGCTCATAGCCATGCTAAATGGCTCTATATCAATATCAGATGTGTGTGAAAAAATGGTTTTATCAATAAAATTAAACACTATTTTCTAATAAAGCCTATTGTCAAACACCTTTTCAGAAATATGGCTGTTTTCAAAAGTTTTCCAAGACTTTAATTTCAAAAAGTCAAATTAAAGCACTTTAAGCACCTTGTAGGAACCCTGTGAGAATAATTCTGGGTGATTTCTGGTGCCGTGACCCTGGTTGGCAGTTTTTATGTGTTTACTTTGCATGTCTGAATGAATCCTCCAGTAGTAAACATGGGGATGTTTGTGAAGGGCTGCAGTATTTACAGGGTGCTGAACCGCATCCGTACACAAAGGCAGATGACGGTCATGTTTTAACTTAAAGGGATACTTCACCTCTGGAAAGATGAATGTGTATTTAAATTGGGTCATTTATGTTGAAGAAATGTGAATTATTTTTGAATTTGGAGCTTTCTAGACTGAGAAAAGCCAGAAAATGTATTTTTGGCTTATGTGGATGAAAGACAACAACTCCCAGAATGCACTTGCTTCGCTGCCCTAGGAGACCACTCCCAAGCCACGCCTACCGGTAAGAGAGCGCAGTTAAACAACAAGACTAGGCAAAATGACGATTTTTGCATCATCGGAGGATTTTTTACAGACAAAAAATACATAAATCTCTCGTCTCGGGGGGATATGAGGGTGGAAAGCACGGTTATTCGAAAATACTACAGGTTTTCTACTAATACAAAGCTTAATGCTAAATCCTGAAGTATCCCTTTAATGAATCACCAACACACTCCTGACTTCAGCTTCTTCAGTCCGCTAATGAACACAGGGAAGCTGCGAAATCTCCACAGGAAGCCGGCAGTCACATGCTGTCTTCAAAGAGAGACTTGAGAGGGGGAAAAAAGTACTAAATGTGGAAACCATGAAATGTGAGACACTGTGTTCAACGCTCAATCAGCAAAACTAATCAAATCAATGAAGGGGTCTATACTTAAAACATGTTTATTGATTATGATCCGAGCGGTCTAGTTGTGTAGCATCACACTGTACCGCCTGCAGTTGCATCGACATGAGAACAGGTGCATGATGGGGAGTTGCATTCAAGCAAGCGAATGTGTTAAAAAGATTATTTTGCTGGCAAGAAATGTTCCTGATCAATAATATCATAGCTCACTTTTCATTGTCCAATTAACCCTCCCAATGCATTCAGGTCAGTTTTGACCCGGGACAAAATGCATTCAATAAAACAGTGGGAAAAATTAATCCATATTTGTGCATTGTTTCCCAGTAAAAATATCTAAATGTCCTGATAATAGGATACATTTACCTGAGAATTTGCATCAAATATTATGACTTGCTTTCAGTGAACTTGTTCTTTCTTACTCAATATATATATATTTTTTTAAAGCATAAATCTAACAAGATATAAAATTAATGACAAGGGGAAGAAATATCAGACTATCAAAATACACATATTTATTCAGGTTTTTAAAATGATGTCAAGAAATATAACCATTTTAAAAAGGTTTGCGTTCTAGGTCATTGTTAGCTGGCTTTACTCAAATGTTTATGACTTTTTCTGTACATCTATAGAGTTACAGTAGATTAGTCTCAAAAATACTTTTGTAAAATATATTTAGCCTCTCTCCCATATATCACACACTTTTGGGACTTATCACACATTGATGAACCATTGCAGCATGAAAAATTGATCTTTCAGTTTATGCAGTAAAATTTATGTATTTTGTTTGAAAACAATCCAGAATAATATTGATGTTAAGTTAAAAAATGTATGTATAGACTGTATGTATAGATTTTGTAACAAAATGCTGTTTAATCCAGTAAAAACATGGTCACTTTTAAGACATTTAAATGTTTGCACATTCAAATATTGCTAATGCTAAGAAGTTATTCATATAATATGGTTTTAGTCAAATATGACGTTATGAAGCTTACCCGGGAATGCAAAAGTTGTGTGCACTTTGTGAATGCGCTGTTTAGGTTAATCCTCCTTATGGATATAATCAAGCACTCTTCTAAATGGTTTCCCGCTTATGATTTGACTTTTCTAACTTTAAATCAAATCAAATCAAGTATATTTGTATAGCGCTTTTCACAATACAGATTGTATCAAAGCAGCTTCACAGTATTAAATTAAAATAAAATAATACAACAAAGTTTGTTTCTAGTGGAATTTATTGATTGATAGAATAAAATTAAATATCCCCAAAATATCCCCAACTGAGCAAGCCAAAGGCAACAGTGGCAAGGAACCGAAAAAACTCCATCAAGTGACCTAATGGTGTCCTAAAACTCCATCAGGTGACCTAATGGTGTCCTAAAACTCCATCAGGTGACCTAATGGAGAAAAAAAAACCTTGGGAGAACCCAGGCTCAGTCGGGGGCCAGTTCTCCTCTGGCATTTATGAACTAGAGGCCGGATTGTAGTTTGAAACTGTGAGATTAACAATATTATATGAATGCCTGGCCGAAAAGATGCGTCTTTAATCTAGTTTTAAACTGTTTAAATGTTCTTTAGTTAGTGTGTAATGTTGCTGTTTGAGCATAAACAACATCTGCAAAGTTACAACACTCAAAGTTCAGAGCAAAGGGAGATATTTGCTTTTAAAGAAATCGCTTTTTAAGGACTACAACAAACGGCTGGTAGAGACTACACCACATTCCTCCCGGGTTAGTGACATCACCAACCCTAGAATTTACATAAACCCCGCCCCCTGAACACGATTTATAGATTATCAAGACAGAATATGCTAATCAATGCTAGAAAAATAACTACACATAAGCTGCATAAATTCATCAACTAACCATTCAGAAATGTCCTGTTGCTTCTACATGTTGTCACTTCTTCTTGAGTCTCTCCATCATTGTCTGACTCCGGATTGAACATAAAAGACTAAAAGTTTTTGAAATGTTCAGTGCGTGTGTGTGTGAGGTAAAAGGACACAAGCTCTTGAAGCTCCGCCCCCTGTGCCGGGAGCAGCAGCTCATTTGCATTTAAAGGGACAAACACAAAACAGTGTGTTTTTTCTCGCCCTCAAAAAGTGACAATTTTAACATGCTATATAAAAATATCTGTTGGGTATTTTGAGCTAAAACTTCACACACACACTCTGAGGACATCAGAGACTTATTTTACATCTTGTGAAAAGGGCATTATACCAGCCGTTTAAATGCATGCGAGTGTTGTTCGGGTCAGTGTGTGTGTGTTGTGGTTCTTCACCTGCTCTGGCTGGTTGGCGTTGGCCAGTGGCGTGACCATCCATATGATGTAGAGATTATTGAGCGCAGCGCTCGTGGAGAAGGTACAGGGCAAGACGGCGGCCTGACCTCGGGCCACCTGGACACTGCTCTGGCTCACCGTCACTTCCAGCGCACGCACACACACTGCAGGAAGAACACACACCACCAGTCAAATTACTGTAACACACAACATGCAGAAGATACACTCAGAGAACCTATTCTGCTTGTGCATGTTCATCTTTCTTTAGTGTGTGATATTGCTGTTTCAGCATGAAAAAGCTCTGAGTTAATCTCTATATCACCGTGTCCTAATATTTTTTCCATGAACAATCAGAGTGTTTGTCCTAACCAGCCGCGACGGCGACACGCGACAATCCTAGTTTAGAAACTGTTTCTATTTTTCTGCGACGTCGCGCTGGAACAACAAACACAAAGTGTGGCAATGAAAATCTCAGGTGCTGTTTATGTGCTTTATTATTATGTTAAAAGCGTGTCATGTGACTTTGAATATCATTTAGTGCTCCAGCTTTGAAGCTGTAAAAGCAACAATGGATAATTCACCTCAGATCTTGAAATTAAACAAATGGAAACAAGAACGTTCAAACTGTGAACAAACAAGTGTACTCTCTGACTAATATTGTTTTAGTAACTCAGTAGCCTGTGTATTTTTAAAATGGTGTAATACTTATCCATTTTCTTGCGAGTGCCGTCAAGATTACTCTCTGTGCTGTGCACTCCCTAATAGTTTTTTTAATGCAGAGATTGAAATAAATGACTCCAATTTCAATGATTTTTGTAGCACAATCCAATCATTTGGAGCAGCGAAACTAAAAGCAGAGCGACCATAGACAGTTTTTTTTCTAGGTATAATCAAACGAACATGATTAAACGATCGGGTTGAATATTCACTCGATCATCTAATCATAATTGATTGAGTTGCATTGCAGAATTTCACATGTCAGTGTTTCTGAACTCCCTGAAACGCCTCCATTGAGTTTCTTCCAGGAACCACTGGTAAACAAATGAATTGATAAAACATACAATTTTTTATTAAACAATTTAATCCGCTTTTAAAAACGTACTCAAATGGAAACACAACTCCTCCTTTACAGCATTACATTACATTTTTATTTTGCCCAAATAAAGAGCTGAAGTAGACGTAAGCAGACAGTATGTAGGAAATATGGGAATATACAGAACATTGACAGGCATTCAAAATCTGCAGAGCTTATAACTTGATATTCAACACACACACACACACACACACACACACACACACACACACACACACACACACACACACACACACACACACACACTTGTACTCACCGCTGCTTTGCACACAGCGAGATCAACGACTTAAAGAGGACCAATTATGCTTTTTCTTTAGTGTGTAATGTTGCTGTGTGAGTTCTTCTCTATATCAGTGTTTCTGAACTCCTGAAACGCCTCCATCGTAGTCTTGAGTTTCTTCCGGAACGAACACGTCACAATATTCCTCATTATAATAATTCATTTGCAGAATAAAGGGGCGGGGCCTGGTTGAGTTAGTCAGTAGTGTGTTAAACTGGTGGTTATGGTAAGAGCGGGACATTTCCCAAACACACTCGAAGCGCTCGACCAATCACAACACACTGCTCCAGCCGACCAATCAGAGCACAGTGTGCTTTTCAAAAGGAGGGGCTTCATAGAGACAGGAACTAAACAGAGCGTCACTGACAAACTGGGAAGAGAGGAGCTGCAACAATGGAGAATATGAGGAAAATAATCAACATTCAAGCAGGAAAACCTGTTCTAGTAGAGGACAAAAACTACATCACGACTATATAAAAGGGCATAATATGGCCTCTTTAAGATTTTCAGCATATTAATCATACATATGAAACGCATACGAAACAGGAATAATGCAACCGTTTCAATTTGCAAAACTCAAAACAAAAGTAAAAAACAGTGATTCGACCTTGATCTATGACACTGAATAAGCATGTGAATGCCAGATGGGTAAAAAGAAGAAGGCACATCCTGTTTTGATGGTGTGATTAGGTCAAACACAATCACATGATACACAACCATGGCTTATGTTTGCATGAGCTAAACACATTAAACGTCTTAAACTGGGTTACATCCTCGGAGGTCTGTGGGTGTTATGAGAACTCATGCTCATTATGACGTGCAATCAAAATATATCATCTATAAAAACATGATTTTACCAGGTGTATATTTAATGCTATTTATGGATATATTGTTTGTTTTAAAAAGAACATCCTCATTCATGAATCTGATTGGATTAGCATCTGAACGAACAGCACAATGCCTCTAATTGAGGGGAGATGAACAGGCTCATGTTTCCCAAGCCTCGTTAACACAATATCACATGATTATCATCCGGCCAATCACGTGGGAAGAAGACAGAGCCTCACCAGCTGCACAATAGATGAAGTCAACTGTGTTCAGGATGGAGCACTAGTATACTACAAACTGCACAGTATACACTGAAAATAGTTGGCATTATTCCATGATGAACATTTTAATGCAATATACCCGATGTACCACATGACCTCATTATGTGCATGTTTAACAACGACTAATAAAACACAAGCATTCACAATATTTATTCTGTACAACTAAATTATGTTTTGTCGTCAAAAAAATGCATACTTTTTACTATATCCGATTATATGTAAGGGTGAACTTGTTAATATGATGTTGCATTTTAAGTTATGATTGAAACGTCCACAACTTTAAAAAAAAGCATGCAACTGAATGCAGTTTGCAATGTTAAATGAAGTCGAAATATGCAACAGGCATTTTACAGATGTTTAATTCAGTGAGAGTCAAATTATCACCTTTGGAATAAAAATAATTACTGCAAAAAAAAAAAGTGTTTAATTTAGTGTAAAAAAAAGCCTTCACTTTTGGCAGTCTGATTAAACAATTCAAAAACTGATTTTAAAATTGTCGCTGATATTGCTTCGTTTATTTGTCACAATGGAAATGGAAGGTGCATTGCACTGTGGGATACAGTATCTCACATAGTGTGATCTGTTGTAAACTGCATATGTTGGCAAACATACAGTAGTAGGTCATCTGGGTATTGATCTCATGCATACTGAAATTGTGCATGCTGAAAATCTGTATACATAAAATGTGCATACTGAAAATGTGCACACTGAAAATCTGTATACATAAAATGTGCACACAGAAAATGTCCACACTGAAAATGTCCACACTGAAAATGTGCACACAGAAAATGTGCATACTGAAATTGTGCATACTGAAAATCTGTATACATAAAATGTGCACACAGAAAATGTGCATACTGAAAATGTGCATACTGAAAATGTCCACACTGAAAATGTCCACACTGAAAATGTGCACACAGAAAATGTGCACACTGAAAATGTGCACACTGAAAATGTCCACACTGAAAATGTCCACACTGAAAATGTGCACACAGAAAATGTGCACACTGAAAATCTGTATACATAAAATACGCATACATAAATGTGCACACAGAAAATGAGCATACTGAAATTATGCATACTGAAAATCTGTATACATAAAATACGCATACATAAATGTGCACACTGAAATTGTGCATACTGAAAATCTGTATACATAAAATGCGCATACTGAAAATGCGCATACTGAAAATGTGCACACAGAAAATGTGCATACTGAAAATGAGCATACAGAAAATGTGCATACTGAAAATGTGCATACTGAAATTGTGCATACTGAAAATCTGTATACATAAAATGTGCACACAGAAAATGTGCATACTGAAAATGTGCATACTGAAATTGTGCATACTGAAAATCTGTATACATAAAATGTGCACACTGAAAATGCGCATACAGAAAATGTGCACACTGAAAATGTCCACACTGAAAATGTGCACACTGAAAATGTGCACACTGAAAATGTCCACACTGAAAATGTGCACACTGAAAATGTCCACACTGAAAATGTGCACACTGAAAATGTCCACACTGAAAATACGCATACTGAAAATGTCCACGCTGAAAATGCGCATACAGAAAATGTGCACACTGAAAATGTCCACACTGAAAATGTGCATACTGAAAATGTGCACACTGAAAATGCGCATACAGAAAATGTGCACACTGAAAATGTCCACACTGAAAATGTGCATACTGAAAATGTCCACACTGAAAATGCGCATACAGAAAATGTCCACACTGAAAATGCGCATACAGAAAATGTGCACACTGAAAATGTCCACACTGAAAATGTCCACACTGAAAATGCGCATACAGAAAATGTGCACACTGAAAATGTCCACACTGAAAATGTCCACACTGAAAATGCGCATAATGAAAATCTGTATACTGAAAATGTGTATACTGAAAATGTGCATACTGAAAATGTCCACACTGAAAATGCGCATAATGAAAATCTGTATACTGAAAATGTGTATACTGAAAATGCGCATACTGAAAATGTCCACACTGAAAATGTCCACACTGAAAATGCGCATACAGAAAATGTGCACACTGAAAATGCGCATAATGAAAATCTGTATACTGAAAATGTGTATACTGAAAATGCGCATACTGAAAATGTCCACACTGAAAATGTGCACACTGAAAATGCGCATACAGAAAATGTGCACACTGAAAATGCGCATAATGAAAATCTGTATACTGAAAATGTGTATACTGAAAATGCGCATACAGAAAATGTGCATACTGAAAATGTGCACACTGAAAATGTCCACACTGAAAATGCGCATACAGAAAATGTCCACACTGAAAATGTGCATACTGAAAATGCGCATACTGAAAATGTCCACACTGAAAATGTGCACACTGAAAATGTCCACACTGAAAATGTGCACACAGAAAATGTGCATACTGAAAATGAGCATACTGAAAATGTGCATACTGAAATTGTGCATACTGAAAATCTGTATACATAAAATGTACACACAGAAAATGTGCATACTGAAAATGTGCATACAGAAAATGTGCATACTGAAAATGTGCATACTGAAATTGTGCATACTGAAAATCTGTATACATAAAATGTGCATACTGAAAATGAGCATACTGAAAATGTGCATACTGAAAATGAGCATACTGAAAATGTGCATACTGAAATTGTGCATACTGAAAATCTGTATACATACAATGTACACACAGAAAATGTGCATACTGAAAATGTGCATACAGAAAATGTGCATACTGAAAATGTGCATACTGAAATTGTGCATACTGAAAATCTGTATACATAAAATGTGCATACTGAAAATGAGCATACTGAAATTGTGCATACTGAAAATCTGTATACATAAAATGCGCATACAGAAAATGTGCATACTGAAATTGTGCATACTGAAAATCTGTATACATAAAATGTGCATACTGAAAATGAGCATACTGAAATTGTGCATACTGAAAATCTGTATACATAAAATGTGCACACTGAAAATGTCCACACTGAAAATGTGCATACTGAAAATGTCCACACTGAAAATGCGCATACTGAAAATGTCCACACTGAAAATGTGCATACTGAAAATGTGCATACTGAAAATGTGCATACTGAAAATGTGCATACTGAAAATCTGTATACTGAAAATGCGCATACTGAAAATGTGCATACAGAAAATGTGCATACTGAAAATGTACATACTGAAAATGCGCATTCAGAAAATGTGCATACTGAAAATGCGCATACTGAAAATGCGCGTTCAGAAAATGTGCATACTGAAAATGTGCATACTGAAAATGTACATACTGAAAATGCGCATTCAGAAAATGTGCATACTGAAAATGTGCACACAGAAAATGAGCATACTGAAAATGTGCATACTGAAAATGTACATACTGAAAATGCGCATTCAGAAAATGTACATACTGAAAATGCGCATTCAGAAAATGCATACAGAAAATGTGCATACTGAAAATGCGCATACTGAAAATGTGCACACTGAAAATGTGCACATTTAAACTGGTCATACAGAAAAAGCATACAGGAAATGTGCAAAGTGCACACAATATGCATACTGCTTACTTCAGAAACATTATTTTCCATAAATAGCCATGGTGACATTCATCTTTTTTCACCTGTGTCCCAACACAGTGACAAAACCAACCGTGTGTGTGTTTCTACCCAACTTCTCCAGAGAAAAGCACAATCCGTCTCTCAGTGGGGGAAAGAGCGCTCTGACACCTTCTTAGTGTGTTTCTGTATTTATGTCTCCATCGCTCGGCTTTAATTGGGAAAGTCACCTCGGTCACCGGCAAGGGTTTGAGAGAGAACAGCCGCTCCACTCCTTCATTCTACAAATGTCAACATTTGCGTTTATTAATGCAAGAGAAACCCACCCTAGAGGGAAAGGAAGGAGGTAAAGAGGTGGATCCATCTCATTCTTCTGGGCTCTAAAAGGCCCCTGACACACACACACACACACACACACACACACACACACACACACACACACACACACACACACACACACACACTCTCTCTCTCTCTTTGGTGGAGTTTGTGAGTGGCTGATCTCGTGTGTCTCTTTTTCACTGCATACATGTGTTACAGTGAACAATCCACAGCTTTTCAAAGCACCTGCATCTGTGAGCGGATTGTCTCGTATGAGAACTGATTATAAATCAAACTTGGTAACGCTTCAAACACACTTCCTGAAAGATATAACCTCAAATATAACATAAAATAAGACTAAATGTAAATAAAATGTAAAATAGATTAAGATGTGAAATAAGAGCTAATATAAGTAAAATAAGATTTTTTTTTATATAAATTGTGAAATAGAATAAATAACATATAAGAGTTAATATAAATAAATTATAAAAGAAATATAAATAAAATAAGAACACATATAAATAAAACATGAAATAGAGTTGATATAAATAAAACAAAATAAGAATATATATATATATATACATACACACACACATATATATATATAATGTAAAATAGAATAAATAAAATATAAGAGTTCATATAAATAAAATATAAAATAAGACTATATATATATATGTATATATATAAAATGTAAAATAAATAAAATATAAAATGGAATAAATGAGATGTAAAATAAGAATAAATAAGATATAAAATAAGATGCTTTGAGCATTCATCCTCATCTGTGTATTCCACCTGTGATAATATTTGTTTCATAAATAATGTGAGATTTGATGGGCAGTTTATTACTGTGATACACGGAGGTCTTCATCTGCATTCATTACAAATAAAGAAGACAGATTACAGCCAAGTAATCCACTAAATGATGATCATTTAATTCATCTGCATCAAATAATTGATATTTACGACATTAAGAAATGTTACATTGCTAATTAATTTAGTTTTACATAACGCACTCATTCGTCACACGATCTGGGAATAAACGAGAGAGGAAGGAAGTGACTGAGGATGCACTGGAAAAACAGAATAAAACTACTGATTAATATTTCACAAACAAACAAAGTGACTCCGCCTCGGGACACACACACACACACACACACACACACACACACACAGACACACGCACACACACACAAGCACACACACTCTCTCTCTCTCTCTCTCTCTCTCTCTCTCTCTCTCTCTCTCTCTCTCACACACACACACTCCAAAGCTCTTGGTTCGTGTTAGTTCCTGCATGCTACATGCGATCAGCAGAGGAAAACACACACACACACACACACACACACTTTCATGATTGAACTGAAATCTCTGAAATCCCTCATCCCGCCGCTCCCATAATGGGAATGTAGGAGAACACAACAGCAAGATTCAGGATCAGTGCTCTGCTCTCTGTTCCTGTTGTGTTCTTCTGCACTCCTAACAATACAGACAAGAACAAACGCACCAAACGAACCGAGACGTGATTCGCACGATGACCCTCATGTTCTGTGTGGGGTCTCAGACACTCAAAAAACACAAACATCATCTCCTGTGAAGTTCAAAGGTCAAGGCTTCATGACTTTCCTGATCTTATGAGAAATGACAAGGACCAAACTTGATTGTTTCAAACGTCCTTCCTGAAAAAATGTAACATCTCAGATATAAAATAAGAATAAATATGAATAAAATATAAAATAAGAATGACTATAAATTCAATATAAAATAAGAATTAATATAAATAAAACCTAAATAAAGTAAAAAGCATTCTACAATTCTGTAACTGTAATTTTTTTTAAAATAAATTCAGAAGAACTTAATGAATCAGTACATTTTGAAATCATATTATTATTATTTTCTAAGAAAGGCGTGTGACTGGGGTGAGGTGAACCAGAACAAGAATCCAAAGCTGATTAGTTGACTCGTTCAAACTAGTTGATTTTTAATTTTCATAAATGACTGATTTAAATGATGACTTTAAAGTGAATGTGAACAGAACATGAG
>CM040826.1:38183270-38205770 GCA_022828995.1 Vimba vimba
CGAATGGACAAAAACACACAAAATCAAGTAAATATGGCCATTTATTTTCTTATATTAGCATATTTCCACTTGGCCAGTCACATTTAGATCATGCCTGTGATACCAAAAAATGTTGCCTATGTATGCAGCCACGACTCGTCAGCCACCGAAGCAGGAAGTGATGTCATGAGCAAAAGGTCAGTTCGGACCAGTGAAGTTCAGACTGATCAACGGCTTGGGCTAAATTCCACTTCAGCAAAAACAGACTCAAAGGTTATTCTTACACCGTTCTTCTAGTCAGCTAAAACGGGCAAAGCTTCATCAGTCCCTCCTACACACCCGCTGATCTGAGATCAGTTTAACTCTCTCAGCCAGAGAGTGTTTAACACACTGACATTAAAGACTCTGGATTAGTGTTCATCACTCACACTGTCCTCACGATAAACGCTTTCTCTCCAGGGTTAATGCAGTAACACAGAGTCACAGAGGACATCATCCCGAGTCTCAGATGCTTCTCCTGAAAAAAGACCCTCAAAAGAGTGATATCAGACTTAGAGGTCGACCGATAATCGGTTTTACCCATAATTTCCCTGATATTTAAGCATTTTTCCTTAATTGAATATCATTTTTGTAATACTGGATCCACTGTTAAATGGCATGTATTGGTAATTAATAATCTAAAAATTTGAGGCCAACCGATAATTGGTCTTACCAATATTTTCCCGATATTTAAGCATTTTTCCTTAATTGAATATTATTTTGTAATATTGGATACACCGTTAAACGTCTTTTATCTGTAATAATCAAAACATTTGAGGTAGAGATGCACCGATAACAATTTTCTTGGCCGATTCCGATTTCCGATTTTTCATTGAGTTTGACCTGCCGATACCGATTTTAACCGATTCCGATTTCATTTTTTCTAACCACTTTACAGCACACACAAATATTTGTTTTCTATCTTTTCTTTAATAGAACTTTTTGCACAGAACATAGACATTCTTTTTGGAACAGATAATTGCTATAAAATGGAACTATATAAATTACTCCTGATGTGGGAAATTAAAAGTTAATTAAAATTAAACTAAAAGAAAGCTTATACTGTATATTCTGACTTGTTTACTCATTTTTTAATTTTTTTTATAAATTCATTTTAAAAATAATTGAATATTGTTTGTTTAACATTGGAGCCACCGTTAAACGTCATTTATCTGTAATAAATAATCTAAAAATTAGAGGCCCACTGATAATTGGTATTACCAATATTTTCCCAATATTTAAGAATTTTCCCCTTTTTGTAATAAGGGATCTACCGTTCAACCGTATTTATTGGTAATAAAAAATGTAAAAATTAGAGGCCGACCGATAATTGGTCTTACCAGTATTTTCCCGATATTCAACCATTTTTCCTTTATTGAATATTGCTTGTTTAACATTGGAGCCACCGTTAAACGTAATTTATTTGTGATAAATATTCAAAAAATTAGAGGCCAATAATTGGTATTACCAATATTTAAGCATTTTTTTCATAATTGAATATTGTTTGTTGGATCCACCGTTAAACATCATTTATCTGTGATAAATAATCTAAAGATTAGAGGCCAAACGATAATTGGTCTTACCAATATTTTCCCGATATTTAAGCATTTTTCCTTAATTGAATATTATTTTGTAATATTGGATCCACCGTTAAACGGTAGCTATTTATAAATAATCTAAAAATGAGATGCCGACCGATAATTGGTCTTTAAGCATTTTTTTCATAATTGAATACTGCTTGTTTAACATTGGAGCCACCGTTAAACGTCATTTATCTGTGTTATCGGTATCAGTTTTTAAAAATAAATCAATATTGGTAAATCTCGACTCAGAATCGGCTCAGATTGGCTAAGATAGAGATCTCATCATGATCTCAAACATCAAACTCTCTCAAGATCAAAGATCTGTGCTGCTTCATGTTCATTATACCTAAAGTCTATGCTTAAACACTAATAATATGCGATGATATGTGTGTGTGTGTGTGTGCAGGACTGGACAGGAGTGTGATGAGAGCTCACTCCCGCAGGTATAGCGGCCCGTTACCTGGCACTTCTTCAGGTGTTTGGCCGCTATCCCAGAGTGCTTGGCAGGGCATGTTATGATGATAAAAATAGCCTCTCTCACTCACGCCGCTTCATTTTCACTCGGATCAGAAGTTTCCCTGGACTATCAGGAGGAGCGAGATCTCCCGCCTTTCTGCGACTGACTCACGACTCTCTGAAACTTAGACAGTTAGTGATGCGCGTTCAATCAACACTGGAGATATTAAAAAAACTCATATTCTACACCTTTACAGTGTTAGTCTGTCTGATGCTTGGAATCAAAGTCAGCATTTTATTTCCCTAAAGAAACGAGCGAAACGAAATTCAATGACAAAAAAGATCTATGGTGGGACTGAATCACCGCTTAGTGGGAGTTAAACCAGTCCTGCTCATGTCAGCACTAAATCAAATAATGCATAATTTGAATGATTATAAATCATGCAGTCAGATTCAGATTTAAAAAACATGACTATGCAATTATTTTAATGTCTAATGAGATTTAACTAACAAATATTTTCTAATGACAAACATGTAAACATCACATTGCCTAACATGTTTAATGTACAATATTCACTGCCTTTCAAAAGTTTAGGATGAATACGATTTTTTTTTAAAGTAGTCACCAAGGTTGCATTTTTTAAATATTTTTGTGAAATATTATTATAATTCAAAATATCTGTTTTTTATGTGATTATACAGTAAAGTGTAATTTATTCCTGTGATCAAAGCTGAATTTTCAGCATCATTACTCCAGTCTTCAGTGTCACATGATCCTTCAGAAATCAGTATAATATGATGATCTGATGCTCAAGAAACATTATCAATGTTGAAAACATTCATATTTTTGTGGAAACTGTTATTTTTCAAGATTCTTTGATGAATAGAAAGTTCTAAAAGAACAGCATTTATTTGAAATGGAATCTTTTGTAACATTATAAATGTCTTTACTGTCACTTTTGATCAATTAAAAGCATCCTTGATGAATAAAAGTATTAATTTCTTAAAAATAAAAAAAACAACCTCTCACAGACCCCAAACTTTTGAACAGTAGCGTATTCTTGTTTGAAACTTTATCATCCTATATTTGCACGATTCATTATGCATGTATAAATTCAGGAAAGTCCACACACAAGAAGTTCCAGCTGGTTTGTTGCAGTCGGTCAGCATTTCTCATATCAAAGAGCCAATTAACGCTAAATCTGAGTCTCATGGTGGTTTATTTCTGGTTCAGACTAATGAAGTACATCAGCACTTTCTCTCTCCGACACACTTGGGTGACCCCCCGGAGAGCAAAGGTCATAGGTCGCGACCTGGCCGTTCTGCTGACAGAATTCGGAACTAAAGTTTTTATGCAAATGATCACGAGTCTATTAATAATCCCAGAGTTCCTAGTCTAGTGAAGTATTAATGACTACGCGGAAACATCTAGAATGCAATAAAAGTTATTTATGAGGATCCATTAGAAGTTTTTGATAAAGATGGAAATATATACGTGAAATGCTTGATCTTCAATCTCTCGGCCATGCATCAGGATTTCTAATAAGGCTCTAATGGCAGCGGTGGGGAAAAGATGATTACTTTTTTATTAAAGAGAATTCCTGCAGCATTGAGAATCGGTGCTCCGCTTTGATTTCCAAGTGCAGAAGTTCCTCACACAGATCTGGACGGCAGCTGCTACCTCAGCTCACACGTTTGTGTGTCAGACACATTTGCATTTTTATCTTATTTTAACCGCAGGAAAGTGTTGTCTCCGCTGAAACACCTCGTGCCGGCCTGTCATCGAGATAAAGCGGCGGAAAACAGTGTGATCTGGGCTGCGTTATGAATCGCACCGCAGTGTTTGCTTTGCTGCAGTGTGTAATGAGAGCCATCTGAGAGCTTTGATTAATGACTTTCATTTAGCAAACTCCGATCTCCGTTGTAAGATGCACTATAAAGCTGTCGACTAGCATGCAAAAGGACGATCTGCAAGCGTTGTGTTTCCGCAGACGTGCACGAGTTACATGTGCTTGTCAGTCAAAACATAATAGCGGTTCATTTCTAGGATGCATATATGCAGTACGCTGTCGTTCTGAGTCTGAGTCTCATGTGGAGCCAACATTTCTGTTATATATATATATATATATATATATATATATATATATATATATATATATATATATATATATTTATATTTAATTAAGGACTGAATGTAATCGGTATGCATTATTTTATTGAATTTATTTAAATTTTGATTTAAATTTTTTGTTTTCATTTGAATTTTCGTAAAAAAAAGTTTTTTTTCTTCATTTTTAGTATTTTTTTTAAATATGCCTATATAAATGATCATGAAATGATCAAATATATTATAAAATATTTATTTTTAATTAAGTTTTAGTTATTTTTGCACCTTAAAATAAACTACACAAACGTTAGAAATGGCAACTAGCTGAATGATTCTTATATATATATATATATATATTTATTTTTCAGTTAACGGGGTTTTTTTTAAGTAACAAAAATGTTTTTTTTTAAATGGTTTTAGTTTTAGTTATGGATGAAAAAACCCTGATATTAAAAATGTCAACATATAATATCAACATATGCGACGAGCATGCAAAAGGACGATGTGCAAGCGTTGTGTTTCTGCAGACGTGTGGCATCTGTACATGAGTGACGTGTGCTTGTCAGTCAAAACATAATAGCGGTTCATTTCTAGGATGCATATATTCAGTCAAGCTGTCGTTTAACCTGAATCTGAGGCAGAGACTCATATGGAGCCAAGGAAATTTTCAGTTATATACAGTATATATATTTATTTAAGGACTGAATGGTATCGGTATTCATTATGAGGTTTTACACCAATTAGGATGCTGCCTTCAGAAGGGAGCTGCCTATGCACTACACTCTGGGCAAACACTGGGTTATTTTTTTCGACCCAAATGCTGGGTTGAGCCTGTTGGGGTTATTTTATGTTACCCAGCCGTTGGGTTAGTGGCTGGGTCAATCTCACTGACAGTTGAAACTACCCGTCCTCCGACGCAACAACCCAGCTGATGGGTTACACACAGCAGATCTCAGCGCCGCCGGATTAGTGCATTTTATCTGTAAAATGGTTTGTGTACATTTAATCTCGGCTATAAACACTTTACTGAGTGTTACATTTTATTTAATGCAATGCAGAACACAGGGATTTGATGCCAGTCAGCCACGGTCGTCTCGCATGATGGAAACGCCTTTGTGAGAAACAATTTTGAAAGTCAAATTTGTTGTCAAACGTAAGTTATTAAATATTTAACTTGTAAAAAACAGCTTCATTTAACGGTATAAGCTGTATAATTGTTGAGTTGTCATTCTTTTCTGCACTTTTTTTCACTCACACACACATGTACAGGTTGTTTTAACTCTTGCCTATATTTGTGTGCATTCTTGGGTGTTATTGCTTATTAATAAATGATCACCTTTTGATCAATACTGTGGCCTGTGTTGTTACTCTATTCATTCTGTGTGTGATTTTAATTTTCAACATATTTTGGGTTCGTTTTTAGACAGCAATATAGTAATTTTAATCAATAGCTGAGTTCAATAAAACAGCCCAGCGTGTTGAGTCAAACATTTAACCCAACCAGCTGGGTAAAAACAAGCTTGTCGAAATCTGAAAAATTCAAGCACAGATTTGCCAAATAACACAAAATTGGGTTGTTTTTAACCCAGCATTTATTAGAGTGTAGGATTTGGAACAAAGCCTTCGATATTATTTCCATTTCTCACAGTTTTCACTAATGAAGAACACAGAATTGACTTCTTAAGCTTCGTCTGAATCCACCATAAAGTCCTGTTTGAAGTTCACCGGCCCTGACGTGACGCGTCTCCAAATGTGCTGGACGAAGATCAATCGCCAACACTAGAGAAGAAGGACTTGAATATAAAGAGCCATCGATCCAAACAAGTCTGAACTCTGAGTCATGAGAGAGGGATGAATTACATTCAGAGGAACAAATGTGACCAAGCTCAATTCTTTTGTTCCTCTAAAAACAATTCAGATGCTACGTGTTTTGCACTACAATAACAAAACTAGATTAAAAAGTTTGTCGAGACAACCTTTAAGTTGAATTAAAAATATTGAAAATACACATTATAGATTCATATAAATATATTGATAAATTGTAGAGCTATTTTAGTATCGTTGATATTTAATTTCATTTATTTAAATAATTTTATTTTTAATTATATAATTATTTTTATTCTTTTTCTGTTTTTATAAAAAAAATCATAATTCTGTTGAGGTTTTATTCTTTCCTTTTTAACAGTTTTTTTTTAAATATGCCAATATAGTTTTTATAAATTTTGCTATTTGTTTTAAAAAATGTATAATTATGTTTAATTTTTATTACGTTTTAGTTATTTTAGTATATCAAGTTACACTAAATGAAAATTAAAAATGGCAGCTATTTGAACGATTCTTTTTATATATTTTATTTTATTTCAGATAATATTTTTTTCCCCCAAGCAACAAAAATGTTTTTTTTTGATGATTTGGTTTTAGTTATGTATAATAACCCTGATATGAAAAATATCAATATATTATGTACAGGGCTCCAAACAAAAAAATCTATCAAGGAGCCAATGGCTCCTATAGGGGAAAAAAACAGGCGCCAAATAATTTTTTTAAGAGCCACATAACAATGCACTTACATTTTAGTCACCCTGTTGTGTGCATGTCTCTCCTCTTCTTACAGTTTCAGCATTTTCATCTTGTGAATGTTCTGGGAACTGGAGCTTATTTGGTAACTGAATGTCACTTCCGACTTATGAACTATTTCATAAGTTCATATTTTGGCGCTTTCACTCAGTGAAACGTTCACGCAAAGCATCTAATTTCATGACGTTAACAAAACAAATGAAGCGATAGGCTTGGGGTGGGCGATATGGCAAAAATATCATATCACGATTTTTTTCAGGAAAATCACAATTCACGATTTTATCACAATTCTTTTTATGTTGGTTTTACTATTTTGTGACTGAGCATTACAGCCAAACTAATGTCCATATTTTAAAAACAAAGCCTTAGGTAACAAAATGTAAAATAAAAAAATGGCAGAAAGGGGCGAAGATAAAAATGTAGTCATTATTTTCTTTGTTATTAAATATTAAGATCAAAGATAAACATTACACATACACAACTTAATATACAAATGAAATAAACAGTGCTTTATGTTTTCAGCTACAGTAGGTTTATTTAACAGTAGCATTGAAGAAAGTAATTAAATTAACAAATATGAAAATAAAACAAAACATAGACTTCACTGTATAAATAATAAATTGATACTTATTAAAGCTACTATTAAAGTTATCAGTCAAGAGCAGTGAGTAATTTTCTCTTTGCATTTTGTTGTTTCATTAACATTAAAAGGATAGTTCTCCTAAAAATTCAAATTGTCATAATTTACTCTCTCAAGTTGTTTTAAACTTGTTTTTCTTCTGTTGAAAATAAAAGTTATTTGGACGAATGTGGGTAACCAAACAGTTGATGTACCCCAGTGAAGTCAATGGGGACCAGCTACTGTTTGGTTACCCACATTCTTCAAATTATTAATATTAGAAAATATTAGAAGGAAATTAATACAGTTTTGGAACAACATTAGAGTGCGTAAATGAGAATTTTTATTTTTGGGTGAACTATCCCTTTAAGGACAAGCGGCAGCGTGTTTACAATTGCTACTGTCTCTTAAGAGCTGCGCGCGACACGTCTAATGTACACGCATTTGACAAGCCGATTTTCTCTCAATTTTCTCAAGTTTGCTTTCACTTTAGACATAACCGACTTTGTTTATGTAAACCTTGTGTGTATTTAACAGTATTAGCACAATAAGACTCAAAATATAACTTAGTCCAGTATCCAGGCGCTGGTAGACAGGCTTTTAGTGCATGTGAGCTTCACATGTACGCGCTGAGAAAGGCACATGTTAGAACAGCGCATCAGCACGCAAATTAAATGTTTAACCGACAAGGCATTAAAGCACATGCAAATTATTAACTTTTGTGAACTGCAGTGTCCCGTTCCGCTGCGTTAACATGTGAATATACGTCGCGTTGTTCAGTATGTTTTGACCGGGACAGAGGCGCCAGAACAGCAACTAGAGTGCAGGATTCTACGATATTTCTTCAAAAGCAGATCGTGGAGACATTTTAATCGTCCATGATGAAAAATCGTCATATCGCACACCCCTACGATAGGCTACTGGTTATAAAACATGCACGTAGGATGCAAATTTTACAATCAAAGGGAGTAAATTTGTATTGTCGCCAATGGCGACCTTGGCAGAAATTTCACTCGCAAATAAATATTTTTGGTCGCAAATGCGACCATTTTAGTCGCAGTTTGGAGCCCTGATGTATATTATATGATATAAAATTTTGATATAATATATGCATTTACATACAAAGTGATTTTTTTCCCTCCATGTTACACCATTACACCAGTAAGTGTCTGTCTTAATTAGTGAGTCATTAAATCATTAATTCATTCAAACCCACTGACTGATGCATTCAGTAACGAAACAAGACTTTATGAGCGTGTCATTGAATCATTCGCTCAACCGATTCGTCTAAAAATACATAGGAGGATTTGATAACACAAGCGGGCAAAGGCAGAATACTTTATTAATCCCTTTCCAGTAGTGATTCAATATAGAGGCAAGGCTTTTCTGATATGAATTATTCACCGTGTTCTCTCTCTCAGAGGTCCGATCTCTTAAATTCTCTCGACGGCATTAACAAGCGCACAGAGGAACAGTGATGTATGACAGAACATGCCCACTTTGATCATCATTATGCCCACAACGCTAATTAGACGGGATTCAAGAGACCAGGGAGATTCAATCTGTGCTAAATCATTACCACAGATTCATACTGATACAATCAGATAGATCATCTCCAGGAAAATGAGCCTACCTTATTCAGTTTGTATGATAAATATTCATTAATCATTTGTATTCCAATAGATCCCTCCCTCATAAATATTTATAAGAAATAATGCCTGGGAATTTGGGAGTGAATTGTTCTAGAATTTGTCTCCTCGTTTGATACTTTTCCTCAGTACTCACAGAGAGAAAGAAATAATTCTATCACATTAACAGTAGAAGAATATATGAGCGTTTAACGTGTTTATAAAAGATTATTTGAATATGAAAATGAATCATTTTAATGTAGATTTCACTTGGGTGTGCAATAATTTACTAGATCATTTAGTGACTCGAACTGAAGTGAGTTTTAAAAACATTGACGATGACATAAAACTGCATGTGCAACATTTCGTTTCTGTAATGCATATTTTCTAAGGGAAAATATTATTTCATACAATATTATATTAAATATTCAGCAGGAAATAACACAAGGTGGGCCTTGATTCCGTCATCCATCCTGATTGATGTTATCATGCAAAGTATAAGCTTCGATTTAGAAAAGTGCGATGGAAATCTGTAACTCCACTTGTACAAAAATTGCAGGTGTTCGATGTCGTGCACAATAATACACATGCACCTTTAAAGAAATAAAATGCATCAATGAGTCAAAAAATAAAGCCTGTTTAGCGAATGCAAACGTTTGTAGAAGCAGGTGTTTAAAATGTGATAAACCTGCAAAACTAATGCAAGAAACTAATGTTTTGTTTTCTGAATGCTTTTACGTTTGGAGATCAACTGGAGTTAATGCAGCAAAAACTTCACAATGATTCCTATAAATAAAACTTGTCATTGGAGTACGTTATACAAGAAACACTACTTCAGTTTCAAAGTTTCACGTTTAATTCAACATGTTGCTTTTTTTGTTGCAATTTCTGAGTGAAAACTGTTTGCACGCCAAACTTGTTCCAGTGTAAATGTTAGACATCTCCATCTCAGAGTAAAATACTCTGAAAATAACTAAACCACAGATGCTGAACAGTCAGTCAAAAGCGTATGTGACTTCAGCGCTGTACACACACACACACACACACACACACACACACACAAGATGTTTGAGAGCATGTTGAAATAAATCTCTGCCAGCGCCACGACACCGGCTCGTAAGAGTGTAGCACATCTGACATCAGCCGTTCCCGTTCACACACACACACACACACACATCTTTCATCCAACACACAGCCCTCCGTCATGTCCTCCTCAATCAGACGTGCTATTCATCCCACTGCATCAGCTTTTCATCTCTTTATCTTTCCCAGAGCCCTGGGAAGAACGGGCTATATTCATTCCTAATTGCCATGCTCAGATTCAGCATTCTCCGCTCTATTTCTGTCCCAGATGCTGAAGAGTTCTCCGGCATCCTGTGCGCGACGATGACGACAAACAGACACACGGACGCTCAGAGAGCGAGTCTGAGGCTTCGTCTACATTAATGCGGATACATTTGAAAACGGCGTTTTCGTTTAAGACGCTCTCCGTCCACACTAGCGTTTCTCAGGCGTTTCAGTGCGGATGAGAAACTTTTGGAAAACGCCTGAAAACACTAAATTCACCTTTACTGCGCATGTGTAAAGCCTCACACACGCTCACTGAGATGATTCAGATGGAAAAATAAATAATAAAGTTATCGTGCAATTCTTCTGACAGGATCTTTTATTCAGCAGAATATCTCAGCATTCACTGATGTGTCCAGATCGCTCTCACTCACTATTATATGTTTGGTCTAAAACGAAACTTCTCTCATGTATTGCCGCAGGACAGCAAATGTGTGTAAATTCTGTCATGTTTGCAGGACTGTGATATGAAGAGTGTGTGAAGCAACATATTTGAGCAACAGTGTGAAAGTGAACGGCACATAACAGGCACAGTACCGCTGTAAACATGAATATCTATTGGTACAATAAGCGTCACATGACTAAACTTACGTCATCGCTTTTAAATACCTCCGTTTTGACAGTCCACACTATAACGCGAAAGCAGCGTTTTTAAATGTATCCACTTTGGAGAGCGTTTTTAAAAAGATTAGTTTTCATTAATAAAAACGGCGTCTCAGTGTGGACTAGGGCTGTCGCGGTGAAGGCATTTCCCTTGTGGTAATTTTCAGTGGCTCAATAGCGCGATATGTGGTATTATCGCCATTTATTTATTTATATTTCTTTGTTGCTATATAAGTGTTGCGATGTGATCAGCATGCACAAAAACGAGGACATTTTCAGTAACCAATGTAGCCGAAACTAAACAGCGTCTGAGAGGCTGTCACTCAGAGCGCAGTCACATTACGGCAATGACGGTCTTTGAGTGAGTCGTTCTTTCAACGAACACGTTCAAAAACACTGATTCATTAAAAGATAGATGTAATGAAACAAGGTGTTAATTATTTTTAACTTTGAGCTCCACTTTTCAAGGCTCAGCTGACCAGTAATGTGTCACATGGGTAACGCTGAAGCCAATGGCATTGATTCAATGTGCGACTCGCTAATTTTCTTTCCCGCGGCTTCCTTGCGCTGTGGAATGTTGATTAGCGCTGACGCTATTCATGGTAAATACCCTTAAACGTTAAAAGGGTGATACGACTAATTTTTCGCTTTCCTTGGACACGGCAACCTTTTCACGAATATATGACTTGACCTCAAAGACAGACGCAGGTCATCGCACGCGCTCAGTCGATCTCTCATTCACTCTGTTTAGGCTTAAGTGCAAATCCACGAAGCCTCTGTACAAATCACTATGATAAAAACAGTCTTGTTATCACTATTAACTAATTTAACATTTAATACACAAAACAAGAAGGGTATAGCCTTATGAAAAAGAAAACACACGAATATCGCGGTTACTTGCATTCCTCTGCGGTTAGCCTGTCAGTAACACGCTACTACAATATTGCGGTTATTGCGACAGCCCTAGTGTGGACAGAAGGCCAAAACAGAGAAAAATATGCGTTTTCAAACGAAAAGGTATTAGTGTAGACAAGGCCTGAGATTTCCGAATAATAACCCAGATAACAGGGAACGCTCGCAGAACTAACATTCTACGTCAGTTATGAACAAACAATCGTTCAGTAACATTAATAGAATGTTCGTTCAAAGTTAATGTTCTATTTTTGATAGATCTAACGGTATTTTTTAAATGTTGCGACTTGTTTTAGAACGTTCAGAGAGCATTCAAAAGCAGCATTCCCAGAATGTTATAAAAAGTTCTAAAATGGAATGTTCCCTTTAACATTCTAAAACATTTTTTAAAAAAACTGGATGTTTTGAATATAACTTAATGGGAACATTAGTGAAATGTTCTTAGAACATATTTTCGTTAGCTGGGAAGTCACGGTTTTGACTGTGGAAAACTCAATGGGAGTCAATATGTGGATATAAGACTCGCTTTACACACACACAAGTACACAAATAAAGAAGGTCAAGTGCAATTTTTTTTACAATCACCAAATTTCTCATGCAATACTTTTTCAAAACTCTCCTAATCAACTTTCACATTCAATTTCACATCCAAAATCAACTCATTCTTCCATAACAATAGCAAAGGTTTCACCCAGCAAACATACTTTTCTCCCTCATAAAACACTAACAATAGGTAGCGTAACACAGTGTTTTCTTTAGTAAATTTCATTATAAATCAAGAGTGACTCTCTACATTTTAGAACTCACTGCAGTTCATGTTATATGATCCATGTTTACATTACAGTACACAATTATTCTCACGCAGACTGGCCTGAAGGCATATAGAGTTTGTGTCTGAATGAGGAAAGCATTCATGTAATTTGAAAGATGTCGTCACTTACGGTAATGTGTTTTGTGTCAACGCAATGGAAAATGATCCACAGTTTATGCTGATGTTGTGCTCACTGTTTTGAAAAAGTGACCTAAGTACTGAGAAATGGGTATTAGCGATTGTAAATGAATATGAAATATAGCTTACACAACTCATGTTTCTTCTGCAGTAATGACTGAGTAAAACAAGATCTTCAACAAGACTTGACCAAACACACACGAGCCTAAAATGGCACTGTTATCATTTACTTACAGAAGTCTTAAAGAAACAGCAGAAACTCTGTTTAATTGTAAGGGTCAGAGAGATGGTGGAAAATGATCATGAAGAACAATATTACACCTTTTTGGTGCAAAAGAAAACTTGATTACAATTACAACTGGACTTTCAGGGAAAAATAAAGCAGCAAAAGTGCATAGTAAGACCCTTTCTAGTAAGACCAGAGCATAGAATGACGACAGGTGAGATGAGAGGAGGGAGTCACCAGATAAACGAGTGCGGCACATTTCACACAGATTATCAGATTAGGCAGATTTGAGAGAGACTCTGGGTCAGACGAGGATCCGTTTTTCTGTTCTATTCAGATGGAAAGAATAGCCTTTGTGCTCAACGCTTTAGTCCCTTTCTTCAAAGGCTGAAGAGAAGAAGAGGATGAGAATAAAGAAAGAGAAGATGACAGGTGTGAGAGCGGGGGAAACAACAGCAGAAATGCTGAGACAAACACATAACAGGAGATAGATGGATGGATGGATAGGCGATGGATAGATAGATAGATAAATGGATGGATGGATGGATAGGCGATGGATAGATAGATAGATAAATGGATGGATGGATGGATGGATGGATGGATGGATGGATGAATAGATGATAGATAGATCGATAGATAGATCGATAGATAGATAGATAGATAGATAGATAGATGGATGGATGGATGGATGGATGGATGGATGGATGGATGGATAGATAGATATACAATGGATAGATAGATAGATAGATAGATAGATAGATAGATAGATAGATAGATAGATAGATAGATAGATAGATAGATAGATAAATAGATGGATAGATGGATGGATGGATGGATGACGGATAGATAGATAGAAGGATAGATAGATAGATAGATAGATAGATAGATAGATAGATAGATAGATAGATAGATAGATAGATAGATGGATGGATGGATGGATGGATGGATGGATGGATGGATGGATGGATGGATGGATGGATGGATGGATGGATGGATGGATGGATGGATGGATGGATGGATGGATGGATGGATGGATGGATAGATAGATAGATAGATAGATAGATAGATAGATAGATAGATAGATAGATAGATAGATAGATAGATAGATAGATAGATAGATAGATAGATAGATAAATAGATGGATAGATGGATGGATGGATGGATGGATGACGGATAGATAGATAGATAGATAGATAGATAGATAGATAGATAGATAGATAGATAGATAGATAGATAGAAGGATAGATAGATAGATAGATAGATAGATAGATAGATAGATAGATAGATAGATAGATAGATAGATAGATAGATAGATAGATAGATAGATAGACAGTTGTGTGGAATGGAAACTGCTGAATAAAACAGTGTTTGCTGTGTGTTTGGTAACCCAGTTATTGAATATTCATGTGGGTAAATAAATTCATGCAGTCTCTCTCCCTCGTTTAGGAGGAGCTGTCATGGAAGCGATATCCTCCGGAGAAAACACACCACTTAGTATGATATATTCACACACGCATAAAAAAATAAAAACAGAAGAAGGCTTTTTCATGTCTTTTCTCCGGCATCATCCCAACCGATCACAAATCCGACTTGCTCTGTTAACTCAAACGCTCATCCCAGTCATTAGTGTAAATGTCCAGACAAATACAGTCGTGGTGTAAGTGAGCAGTCGCTTTTATTCACGGATAATTACCATGGTGTGGATATCACAGATGCTTCCCGAGTGTCAGACGTCTGTCCATGGATGCACACGTCATGAAGGGGAATGCTAATGGAGAGCTTCATCGCAGTCTCACCCTCAGTCACTTTTGACCGAAAAATTTTACGTGAATAAAATTTTACGAGAATTTCTTACTTCATTGGAATTGTACGAAACTTGGTAAAGGTTTTGGCACTTCCTGTGTGAACACACAAAAATCATGGACATGATTTGATAAGGTTAAATGATCCGGTCACACTTGTGCTCCTCGCGGTCAAAAATGACGCATTGGAAACGAATGTGAGACGAATTTCCTCTAGTGGAAGCGTTTGGTACTGCAGCCGAACAACATCTCACTGAAAGCTCATTTTTTGAGATATCAACCTCAAATTCTGAACACAACAAGATTTTCTTGCAGTTTTAGAGTAAAACGTGATTTTGAAAATATACATTTCATATAAAAATTTAAAATAGTATTTTTGTGCATTTTTCATAACAATACACTGTAAAAATTTCACTTTTTAAAACAGTATTTTTGTGCATTTTTCATAACAATACACTGTAAAAATTTCACTTTTTAAAACAGTATTTTTGTGCATTTTTCATAACAATACACTGTAAAAATTTCACTTTTTAAAACTTTGTTCACTTCAGCAATAATCTGCCAAGTGTCGTCTTTGAAAAGAGATCAAACTGAAGTCTGTCGCTCTGAAGCATTCAAGATTTATGACAGTTTAAGTTGGAAATTAAATTTTCAGGTCTATGCTCAAAAAGTGAATAAATGGATTATAAATACAGCATAAATGTAATTTAGTACCATAAAATCCCCTTAAAAATACAAAATATTAAATAAAAAAAACATTATTAAACATTATTAAAATACAGTACATTCATTTCCTTGACAAAACAAATATATAAAAGATTGTGTAATTTCTGACCGACACGAGGGTTAAACGCATCCACCAGCTGGAGTGGTCTATGTCAGCAGGCACGCTAACGACGTGTAATGACACAATAGGCTTAAACGACCCTTGAGGAGCGCGGCATCTGTGATTGTCACAGCCTGGAAAATAAAGCTCCTTTGCAGAATCGATTCTGCTTGGAAATCTTACTGTGACATTTCGGGCATCACGAGAATATGTTTCTTATCAGCTAGCTCATGTTTTCCGGCTGGCGTGACACACGCTGCCATATTGTGTCGCCAGCTTTAACCGATATTTATTGTGTGTGCGCGCGGAAACCCTTTAGCACAACACTGCACACCAGCGATGGCAACTTAGCCACATGATTAATGTGAGTCTAAGCTGCTTAGCATGGACCCATCTGGATCTACTGTTTACATTATGACTCATTGAAGCCACGCCCCCTGGGAGGCGGAGTTAGAGTGGCAGGGGGCGGGGCTTCAAGGAAAGGTAATCCTCTGTAATCTGATTTTATGCTCTATTAAGGCCCAGTGGCCCATTGCGTAATTTGTGTGATCCAGTGAGAGATCATGATATGACAGCAGGGAAGCCCTTGCATGCAAGGATCCGACTGTTTCGTCTATGAACACAAGCGGCCGGGGATTATGGGTAGTGATACGGGAGTGTCGGGGGCTGCAGGTGAACGGGTTCTTGGAGGAACTAGAAACCCAAAATCACTGATAGACACGGATCAGACAGGGATTGTCGAGTCCTGAAACCACAACACAACTGACAAAGCTTGTTAAGAACACATCCAGCTAATACAGTATATAACACCATTTCCGGAAAAGCAATAAAGTCAAGAATCTGTGATTTGTTAATTCTCTTTAACCTTTATTTAAAGTGTAAATCCAGCTTTTAATGTTGTTTATATGTCTATGTGGTGTTTTTAATATGCTTTAAGACAAACCATGTGTAAATTCATAAGTCGACAGCATTGCTGAGTATTTCCTCCTTAAAACTGCAGTGAACCAAAGACAGTCTCAAAAACACGCTTTGAAATCGCTGGTGTTTCTGACGTCACAAACTACCTTGTAACCAATCAGATCAACGTGTGGATCTCTGAGCTGAGTGAGTGAGTGGAGGCGGGGCTCATTTGCATATTCATAGAACCGCGAATACTAAATGAGGGTGTCGAGTTACATTCAAGATATTTTAAGGCATTAAGGAAAAAACGCTTAAATATGTCATTATGATGATCAAAGATGAGTTTTAAGGGATACAATTATTGACTAATGAAGGACTTTATATTAAAAAAAAAGTGCAAAGAAAATATTTCCAGAACTTAAATTTTATTTTTTACATATAAACACATTTTGATTTTGATGGCTGCAACACACTTCAAAAAAGCTGGGACAGAGGCCAAATAAAAGTGAAAAGATTATAGAATATGAAAGATGAACTGTTATGAAACAGTTAATAGGTGAACTGGTAATAGCTGAGAGTATCGTGAGCGTCTCAGTCTCAGTCTCTCATGAGAGAAACCATTCAAAACTCGCATTTCTCAATGCAAGGTTGTAAAGTATTTAGGTCTTTCTCCATCTACCATACTTAATACTGTATTAAGAGGAGAATTACCAAATCACAAATTCTTGATTTTATTGCAATGTCCCACAGAGCAACAGACAGTAGATCATATTCTCTGGGTGATTTTCAGACTTTCTGCATGCATTTCACTAATAGTCATGATCCCAATGAGCGAAAAGGAAAATATAGTGAACACCCCAGTTTTAGTGGTAAAACGAGCTGGAGATTTATTTTAAATGATCCTGATTTGTCCTCCAGCAGCCGAGTCAGATAATCAGATATAGAGAGGATAATTACCTCCTGTTCATCACTCATCGCTGTAGAAATCAAGAGTCTCCATTCACTCTTAATATAACTCAACGCTGCACTGAATCCACTCTGAAACTCAACTCTGGACCTTTATGAGCATGTGCACGTCATTTATGTGCTTATACACAGTTTCTGCGCTGCCCTTTTTGAACGACGTAACCTGTCAAGTGTGTGTTCAATACTCTGTGTTGCTCGTAGGGTTTTAGGAGCATTAGGATGTTTAGATATATGCAATATATATATGATAAGAACTTTATCCGCATACATATATTATACTCACATAGAGCAATATATTGTATTATATGTGACCCTGGATCACAAAACCAGTCACGAGTCGCACGGGTATATTTGTGGCAATAGCCAACAATACATTGTATGGGTCAAAATTAACGATTTTTCTTTTATGCCAAAAATCATGAGGATATTAAGTAAAGATCATGTTCCATGAAGATATTTAGTAAATTTCCTACCGTAAATATATAAAACATGTGTTTGTGTGAGTGAATGCTGCACAATCGACAACATAAATGAACAACTTTAAAGGAGATTTTCTCAATGTTTCGATTTTTTTGCACCCTCAGATTCCAGATTTACAATAGTTGTGTCTCGACCAATATTGTCCTATCCTAACAAACCACACATCAATGGAGAGATTATTTATTCAGCTTTATGATACTGTATGAAGTCTCAATTTCAAAAAAATTACCCATGTGACTGGTTTAGTGGTCCAGGGTCACGTATAGCAAATCTTAACCACCTGATTGTTTATATCATTGCAAAGCATAAATCCCCAGCCCTAATCTGCTATACGATATTATAAACATTGAGATTATACATTTGAAATTTAAATATGATTTTTGTTGTAACCTGTCAGATATATATTGGATTTTCTGTGTTGTTCATGCGTTTAGATCATTTTATATATATATATATAATTCTGCTCTGAATAGTTCGGAGTGCATCAGATGAGGCAGAAATCTCTGGCAAATTGAGATTCAGCTGTTTTTGTCCTCAGCGATTCACCAAAGATCCTCTGAGGATATGCACCATAAATCAGGTTTATTTGTTCCTGAAATAATGTGAAAGCAGGCGTTGGGCATACGGTTCATACGCTGTCAGAACCGCTGATGAGGCTGAAATAAAAGTGCAGCGATCAGGCCAGAGACAGATGATTTTTTTTACTTATATCTGAAATATAGAGTATAATAAAACACAGTTACAGATTCTCTGTATACGCTATATAGTTGAATATGTTAATGCTAATGCTCAGCCTTAAGAATGAATTTAAATGCAAATCTTTACAATATTTTAATTCAAATAAAATACTTTTTTATTTTAAATACATTTTTATTATATATTGAATTGATATCTTAAAAAGTTATTTTAAATAAAATGGTTAAAAAGTTATTTTTAAATAAAAATAACATATATATAATATATATATATATATAGATATAGATATATATAACCTATATACGTATAATATATATAAAACATACTATAAATAAATAATATTAGGTGTTTTATGAAAAAATATTAGAAAATATTATTTTTACAATATCATTACAATATTTTAATTCAAACTAAATTATATTTATTCTAAATTATCTTAAAATGTTATGCATACTACATATAAAATATATAGGCAACTATAAATTAATAAATAATATAATTTATCATTGAACTATAAAAAGTCATCTTTACAATGTTTTAATTTCATAAAACACAGTATATATATATATATATATACACACATTATTAATAATATGAATCGTTGAAAAAATAATTATAATCTCAATCTCAAGAAAAGCTGCACAAGAAAATGTTGATAAATGACTGGCAGAAGAAGCTCAGACTGGATAAGAAATGGAAATAAATAACCATAAACTGATGTTTTTGCTCCCAGAGATAATTAATCCTGAACTATATTTCATAAGAGCGGCTCTGCCGGGTTTGTCCCTCGCCACCTTTAAAATTCTGCAGTGATAATCAAGAAAAGTTCTGCTAGTCGCCGCTTTAATAAAGCAGAGTTTGCTCGAGGCGTGTTTAAATCGCTTTAGAATATCAATTACTGCAATCTGATCCTGCTATATACAGCCTAAAACACGCAGAGGTTTATTAGTTTCCTCACAAACAGGGATGAAGAGACGGAGCAGTCTGTTTGTACGAGCTCATGTCTCGTGTTTGACAGTCCCACTGAGGACGAGTTAAAAACAGTCGTGTATACATGTGTATATATTAGTTTTACTAGGGCTGGGTAAAAAATATCCATTTCTCGATTTTAATCGATTCTCATTTTTACGAACCGATATCGATTCTTAATTCCCAAGAATCGATTAGTCATCCTGTTTGCAGTTGATGAATGAATGGAACATTGTAGCGCATCCCATCCAATAAATCGCAATAATCTTTGTGCTTTGTTACTATTGATATGAAACAAAGCCTCAGGTTTCAAATTACGTCCATTTTCTTACGAAATTCAAAAACATAAACACCGTTTTGTCGCTGTGGCGTGAGATCGCTCTTGCTCAGCTCTAGAGAAGCACATGATCTTCTCTTCCGCCTTAATAACACCAGTTACAGCGAGAAATAAACATGAGTGAGCATCTGAAAGTGTGTTAAAAGGTAGAGTACAACTTATCGAAGTCTGTATCATGTGACATGGAGTCGCTCAATCAGTGTTTCAACCGTAGAAAGACGTTAGTAAACACTGTCATGTAACGTCACATTTACCTCAGAAAAACCATATCCAGTGACCATAAACTCGTCAGTCAGCTAGAGAAATTAACTCTAGAGAGGAGCATTTTGCTAAATATATGCACCATATTACATATTCATTATCATTTTTAATGTTCTTCAATATTTAATGCATGTTTGAATAGATCTAGCAAGTTTTTATGACAGCCACCATTTAAATGTTTACATTTCATATAACTTTATTATTATAAAAATAAATAAAAGTGTAATTTAAGTTTTTATACAAATCAGTTCATTACAGTAGGCTAATGAAGCAACAACTGACTCCCATAGTTTACAGCATTAGTTAAGAGATTTGTTAATAGATTTGAAATTTGCATGTAGCCTATTGTACCTGATATCCTAAATAATCAATATTGAATCGAATTGCAAGCTTGTGAATCGAATTGTGAAATTTGTGTCAATACTCAGCCCTAAGTTTTACTGTAATACATATGCCATTTGATGCAAATTTCTGAAATACATTTATATTTGGCATATTTAAAGCGTATATACGAGTATTTTGACAACATTAGAGCAACTGCTGATGAGCATGAGATTTGGAGGCCAGTGTTTCTGAATGAAGAACACACTCACAGCCTGAAGTGAACGGAGCTAAATCATGAAAATCCAGCCCAGCACTCGAGGCCAAATCTGACTCGGATGAAATATGCATCCGATGAATCTGAATATATATTTCTTGTGCTTTTGACACAGGTGAGGAGCAGAACGAGCCAGAGATCTCAGACAGGCGGGTGTAATTTTAACCTTGACTGCAAGATTTCACACTTTTTCTGTGAAATCTCACACTTTAGGGCCTCCGACGCGTGTGTGTGTTTAATTGGTGCTTCAACAACATGCAAAATGTGATCTTCATATTCTCTGTGAGAACAAACGTCAGTCTCACGTTCAGTCCCGGCACACACAAAACGCACAAACGCATGAAACGTCACCTGATCATATCTGTCCAGGAAACATTAACAGTTTCATATTATCATACAAAACATATCATTTATGCATATATATCAGGGCTGTCGATTTAATGCGTTAGTTTAATTTATTATTTATGTCCCGAATAGCACGAGTGAAAATGTGATATTGATAACAGTTCAATAAAAAAAGTTCATATTTAGACACAATATTGTCTGTTTTTGTGTAATAAATTCTATGTTGAATCGAATATAATATTTCTTTCTGAAGCTACTTTTTGTATTTTTATTTATTTTTATTGAGTATATATATATTAATATTGAATTTATATTTATATATTGTTTATATATTAGCCTATTTTTATTTATATATTAAAATATTAGGCTAAACAAAAATAGTAAAAAATATATATATATATATATTCCTGGATTAATTTAATACAATTTTTACAATTTTTATTTAATATTTTTATATTATATTTTTAAATTATATAATTTTGTTATTTATGTTATAAATATATATATAATAAAATTACGCAGTAATTAACACATTACAGTTTAATAAAAATTAAACTACAAAAAACAACTCAGTAATTCAATCATTCAGTAATCATGACGTAATTATGACACATCATGAGCTCATTAACATATCAAAAGTAAATCTTGCCGAGCAAGTTAGTTAAAGCTAGTTAAACTAACCAGCTAATTAATAATACAGTTTAATGACAGACGTTTAAGGGAAACTCTTGAGCACTTTTCCTCAAAAACATTCATTTCTTTTCGTCTGAAGAAAGAAAGACATTAATATCTTGGATGAGTAAATGATCAGGTAATTTTAATTCTGATTCAGTGAATGAATCCGTCAAGGGACACATGTTAAGGGGAAGCGATCATCACAGTAGCAGATGACCGTTAAACCATTAACCGGACCTCTGTGTGTATCCGCTGCACAGTAACCGTGTTTGGACACACTCAGACGCGTCTTTATGTCTGTCGAGGTGAAAATAGCAGAGAAACCTCCAGAGAGCGTCTCACAGCATCAGATTTAGACAAACACACCCTTCCTTGGTATTCCCACATTACAAAGATGAAACCCGAACCGGGACCCTGGAATAGCCCTGTGACCCGAGATCCCGAAACACCAAACCGCCCCGCTCACACACACACACACAAGACGTAACCGTCATCCGTCGATTAGATGCGTGCCTGTTTACTGTCTCTGTAAATAACTGTTGACACAAATCTCGCTCTTGCTTGAGAAATGTTGCAGCTGCTGCAGATTAAAATAACCCTGACTGCAGATGCCCTGAGAA